>AYEL01086508.1:0-82638 GCA_000484575.1 Olivierus martensii
GTATTTCGTCGTTTACCGCCATGTTTTTCAAAGCTCTCGTTTACAACAAAGTAGTTACTTATTGGCTATCGAATCGGTGACGTCAATCCGTAAGGATCCGTATCCAGCATAAAGTAGGGTAGAGGTCTAGTCGATCCGTTCCGTGATTTTGCTGTCCGTAAACGGGCCGTTGCTAGGATACCGGCTATACGGATCCGTTTTGCTGGAAGAAATCGTACAGTGGAAACCGCGCCTAACGCGACAGCACGGTACGTGGATTGGAAACTGTAGCCGATGATGATTTCCGGTTTCCAGCGCCTAGTTGAATGTGACAAACTTTTTGGCCGGACCTGTACATGCTCAAAGAAATTGCTCCAAAGTGCTTCCGCCAGCTGTAATGTAGGCTTCACACCTGCTGGCGATATTCGGGAAATGCCTGGTGTCTTCGCAAATGTGCGTCAGTCCCTATCCTGCAGGTGTGAATCCTGCATTACAGCTGGCGGAAGCACTTTGGAGCAATTTCTTTGAGCGTGTACAGTATATCAATTACATTCCTATTATTAAAATGTTTTCTGAAGTATCTCCTCTCATTTTTGTGTTAATTCTTTACATGTGACTCTCTACCTTTTACTTCTCGCCGCTTGCGTTCCGACCATACATTCTCTGACGAATATTGCTCGTATAGCTGCGTTCTATCACCCTGTAAAGTTTTGCCCAGTTTTTCGGATTCATCCTGTATATATACCATACATTAAACGCTTGATGTTGATACTTCCTTATGATTTAGACTGTCTAAAATTTAGACAGTCTAAATCATAAGGAAGTATCAAAATATTAACCAACGTTAAACAAAAAATTGAGAACAAAACATCAGAAAATTGAAATATTTATGAGTATTTTCTTAATTCTTTTATATGGGCATAGAGGAACAGAAAATAAAATCTCGCTTTGTTCATTAGTAGTTTGGTAAATGCGAATGCTTGAAGTGAGAATCCTAATATTTCACATAGGCCATTATTCCGAATTATGGACATATCGTACATAATCATGTGATGTAGATAATAAAACTACCATTAATGCAAACATGGCTTTTGATTGTTTAGTAAGAAATCAGCGTAATATCATGTAGATAATAAAACTACCATTAATGCAAACATGGCTTTTGATTGTTTAGTAAGAAATCAAAATGATATTTAACTACTATTACTCGCATTAAATTGTTCTTAATTTATAAAGTTCGGAAATTATAACATTTAATAAGAATGCTGACGAAAGCATTGGTCTGGCGATTTATTTTTGCCAGCAATTTAGCCATATCCCCCCAGTTTCTTCTCATATATAATATTTATGTGATTAATCGAAATGAGAAATCCTAAAATTATTAAAAATGTCGAGCATTGCTCTTGAATATATACAGCGGACTCCCGTAAATGGCACGGTTTCCACTGTACGATTTCGTCCACAATTATTAAAAATGTCGAGCATTGCTCTTGAATATATACAGCCGACTCCCGTATAACGCGGAGATAGGTTCCGCATTATAGGAAATCCCGTTTTATGACACGCATTATCAGACGATTTTATGCAAATACACTGACGGAAAAAAAAATCCCAACACCAAGAAAAAATTATTGTAGAGTATCCAATGAAGTTGTTCAAATAATGTTGATCTTCCATCTTTGATCTTTATCAAGTAATTTATGCCAATTATAATTAAAAAAAAACAAATTTCTAATAATCAATACCTATCTTAAGGCCCCTGCCTAAATTTCCTAACGACAAAAGTTTTTTCATAAAAATCTATTCGGCCATTCTCGTGTTATAAGTGTAAATGCACGCTCAGGCATTTCAGATTTATAATATATATAGATGTTTATACTTACAGTTGAGTATATCTTCTAAGAACTACGAGCTTCGTAGTTCTTAGAAGAGATACTTAACTGCAAGTAGTGCTCAGCACTACTTACAGTTGAGTATCTCTTCTAAGAACTACGAGCTTCGTAGTTCTTAGAAGAGATACTTAACTGCAAGTAGTGCTGAATTGTAAGTAAGTCTTTCGAGTTTAAGCAGTTTTTTTTATGATATGGAAATGTTTATACTCTTATACCTCAAAAGAAAAAATTTTTTTTATTTAAGTTTAGATTTATAGAAATTAGATATAAATTAATTGCAGAATACACATATTTTATTTTTATAATAATCATTTTATTATATTGCATTTACTACTTAGGAACTGTTATTATTTATTTTAGTATTTCTAATTATTTTAGATATTTGGCATTGTGTAGTGATGTCCCAAATATACTTCATAGCTTATAATAACCATCATAATCATATCCTATATTGTTAATTTGTTATGCAAACATTTTGATTTAATGTTTTTATCTTTCCTCTTATTACTGCATTAAATCGTGTTTTAGTATGCGCTTATATTTATACATTAAGTAATATAAATATGTTCCTGAAGTAGAATGTTTTTGGAGAATTCTACTCCTAGGATTGAATAAGTTATAAAATTCCAGAATTATAACATGTATCACAACATAATTAATTTCATTAAAAATGAATGCTTGCTTAAATTAGGATATTTGTTAAATAGTGCATATTTTATATTTTTTTCCTATGCTAAATAGTTTTTTTATAAATATATTATGCAAGTTTTACCAGAAAGATTAGGAATTGCTAAGTCTGTATCAGGGATAGCAATTCTTGACTCTGTGATCATTCAATAATTACATTTTTTGTAAAAAAATAATATATTTAACTATACAAAAAAATATTAAAAATATATTGCATACAATAAAGTGAAAATATTAATTATAATGCTATTTATCATTTGACAATTGGAATTTTATTTTGCACACTATAAAATTCATGTTGTTATCTGATTAAATATCATATATTTTCCATCCAAAATTGTTTAAAACAAAAATTGAATTTTTTATTTTCCTATCACTATTTAAAATTGTATTTGATTAATATATAAAAACTCAATGATCAGTTAAAAAATTCATCTTAATTCTATAATGCATTTAACAGGGAAAAAATTATATAAATAAATATGATATATGATATTTTAAAAAATAATTTGTTTTAATATTTTATTAAGAAGATTAAATTTCTGAATTTCTTTCATTTACAAATTCTTAATTTTAGAATTAAAAGCCTAATACTATACAATGGATTCCCAGCTTATAACAAATTGTAATTATGACAAATTTGTACATATATATATATAACTGAACAAAATAATGGCTTTGCAATATCAACCATTTCTTTTAGCTGTTTTTTCTTTTAAAAATATTTTTGGAAATGTTTACAATGATACATTTAGTACATAGTTTTGTATATATCATGTAAAGAAATTAAGCTTAAAAGTAAAAACATTTACACAAAATTCCCTAAATACATATTTCAGATAATTATCTGAAAATGATCTACATCTATAGCTTATGGAATTATTAAAAATATGAGATTTTGCAATTTCTACAGCCAATATAACATTTCAAAAAAATCATTTTCTGCTTGCTCAGCTTTTATTTATTAAACTATTTATGCAATATAAATTCTAGCATTCAATATAAACAGAATTTGTTAAAATTTCATTTCACTTTATAATTAACTGCATAAAATATCAATATAGTTTCTTATTATTCTTATTTTTAGTATTAATTTTTATGTGGTAATCTATTTATGTTAAACATTATATTTTAGTTTTTATGTAGTATTGTTTTTATTTTTACCTGTATAATATTTTGATGGGAACAAATATATTTTTTTCCTTGTTGTAAAGAAATTGGTATTATAATAATGAATAAAAACTGTTTATTCAATATTACTGTAGCATGTTTCTTTTTAAAATTTGTTAATATTCTGAATTTTAATGTGGGAATCCTAAGTTGTTTCCTGGGTGTTTTTTATGTGGAATCCGTAGTTGTTTTTTATGTAGAAATATTGTAGTACTAGCAACGTTCAACAATAGTGAAGAATACAAACAAGCTGTTGCAAGTATTGTGGTATTAAATGACATGAAATGGCCAAAATAACGTAAAAATATTTAATGCCTTATTTGATATATCACAGATAGATATGCATTAGTGAATTAATTATGAGTCAATGGCTGGTTGTTTCAAACAGAATTGCAAATAATATGAGAAATGGACTTAAATAAGCTAATTAGATGGTTTTGCAGTCAGAAAAGCAAAGAAATATGTCCCTAGTATTTTATTGAACCTGCTTTTGCTTTGATAACAATTGTACATCTGTCTGGCACTTGATTAAGTTCTGAATTTATGTTTCATCCAGATTGTCAGGGTTGCAGAGTTGGATGGCAAATGATCCGACTCCAACTCCATTTTTAAAAAAAAAATCTGACTCTGACTCCCGACTCTGGCAGTTTAAAATTCCAACTCTGACTCCACTCAAAAATCCCCGACTCCGACTTTGCAATCCTGCAGATGATTATACCAAATATTGCTTAACATCTGTAACTGCTTTTTTTGATTGAGGATTCCTGTCAGCAATCTTTTTTCCTAGTTCAGATCAATAATTTCTGATTGCAAGTTGAGGGCTATTTCCAGGTCAAGGTAAAATGATTGTGATTCTGAGAAAATTTTGTATTTAAAATTAAAAAAGGAAGGGGAAAGAACAGATAGTCCTCAACTTATGATGAGGTTTGGTTGCAAATGCCCAATATTTATTGATTTCTCACTACTAATGTTTAATATTGAATAGGATATTATATGTTATCTTAACGAATATGAAGAACACAAAACTATAAGAATCAGACCAAAAGAAGAATTCTTTCTGTATATGAGACTGTTGGGTCAGGAGCTCAAATCTATTGAATTGCATTCACAGAATTTACTGATTATATCACTGTCATATGTATGAGTGATCGTAAGTTGAGACAATAGTAAATCAAAGACTACCTGTAATAAGTAACTAACCTAACATATTATACAGTTGTAGGAAGGATGTGTGTGTTTAGATACTTATTATTTTGACTTGGTATCAAATTTGAAGTTGAAAAATGACATCCTGGGTACCAACAAACTTTTAATAATAATAATGTTGCAGAGGGCCACAAAGGATCATTATGCATTTCACAGCATTCACTTTATATGCATTTCTTATGCAAGTGAAGCTGGCCTTCACTTGCATAAGAAATGCAGCCCCAAATCATTTGACCAGGTGGATGTTTCATAATTCCTCTAATACAATCAGGATGATATTTTTCTGAAATTTGATGATGCACATACTCCACTCCATTAGAGCTGAGGAGATTAAATTTCAATTAATCAGAAAATACTGTTTTTTCAAAATCATCTTCTGTCCATGTTTTATGTTCTTTTGCTTACCTGAGGTGAGCAGATATCATATTCTTTGTCAAAAATGGTTGCTTCATAGGACAGCATGCAATCAAGCCCATACTGCTAAGGCAATTTTTAATAGTATGAGTTTTTTCTTGTTGTCCAAGTATACTTTTCCAAGTTGTCTTTAAGTCTGTGGATGTGGTAATCCTGTTTGAGTGAAATTTTTTCAAAAAACAATCCTGGGATGTTGTTGAAATCTTCTTCCCCTGCCTTTCATTTCTTCTCCCAGTTTCTTTTCTTTAATAGCTGTGACACTAAGGACTGAGTAAATCCAACTCTTGGTGCAATATGCCTAATAGAATATCTTTGCTTGTGCAGTGTAGCATCTATTCTCATCTTTCAAGGAATCATTTTCACAGTTCTTTCCTTAGTGAAATCATTTAAGATTGCACAAACACACACACTGAACTGATCTTACTACAACTACATTACTAAATTTTTATAATGAGTGATATAGTTGTTGTTGTAGCATATTATGCAATAGTTTATGGTTTTGATGCAATAATTTTTGTGTATTTTTAAATTCTAACAAACTTATAGGGTAATGCAATAATTTTTTTCACTACTATATAAAATTATAATTTAAATTATGATTTTATATACAGTAATGGAAAATATGTGTACTTACAATGTGATGTAATCAGTTATTCTGTGATTGATCAGTGCAATTCCATAGGTTCAAGTCTGACCCAATGATCTGATATATAAAAATTGCTTTTTTGTGTTTGGTTGTTGTAATTTTGTGTTCATTATGTTTATAATATATAATAAATATTAGTAGTGAGAAATTCATAAATTTTGGGCATTTAAAACTTAAATCCATTCCACTTATAATGCAGGGTTTGAACTGACTTGACTAAAAAGGATTACTATAGTCGACGACAACATCATGAGTCATTATTGAGTGTATGGGAGAGTTGACGTACGTTTGTGTCACTACACAAGACTATATAGTTCACTAAACTAATCACGAAATTACAGTATATTGCCATTTAATCGCAACAATTAGAGAGTTTTCAGGAAAAATAATATGATTTTATTAAGGTTATTTTGCAACAAAACAATCTGTTTTAAATATATCCCGCAAAGTTTTCTATCATATTTTAACAATGAGAAAATATGCACACTTTCCAGAAAGGATGGCTTCTTACTGGTGGTATTACCCTTTAAACTAAAATCGACTGTTCCGTGCCTTAATACACGGCTACAAACTTGTGAATAGACTGCTCCCATACACTCAATACTGACTCATAATGTTGTCGTCGACTATAGTATATTTTATTTTATATACTACACTATCTTTTAAAATAATGAAGCAAAAAAATATTTTTTTTATATCATAATGATATTGGCCATTAAAAAAAAAAGTTTATTTTTAGTGCATAAAAAATAAATTATAAAGTCCGACAGATGAAATACAAGTATAGTTGATTCTTGTAATTTGTAGTAGTTATGTTCTGTAAATTCTTTATGAATACTGAATTAGTTAATACTGAACCATTGTACCTATGGGAAATAGAGTTAGATTCCTGTGAACCTTTTTTCTCAATATTTTCATCCTTGCTTTGTGTGTGTTTTTCTGTTTAAAGACACTTTATTATACAGTACAGTACTTACCTTACAGTATTTAAAAATAATTACAGTATATGCAATGTGTACAGTATTATATATAGTATTACAGTAATTTTTATTTAATTTTTTAAAATACTAACTATGTAGTAAATAAAATCTTATATTTATGGGTAGTTGTTTGATGTGGCAGCTGACATATTGCTTTTTGCCATGGATCTTTTAAAATCTCAATATAAGGAGCAAATACACAAGAAATTAGGCACCTAAATTTGACAGCTGTGTTCAAGCATAGGGCCACATTCTTCTATGGGACCTGCAGATGATATACACAGGCTTTTGGCTTATCTGCAGTCTGTGGAGTGAGCAAGGATAGTAATGAGATTTTTCTGGCAGAACAATACAGAGATTACATTTGGTAACAAATGTACATTTTGGTACAAATTTACATTTGGTAACAAACAACTTCCCTTATTAGAGAGAGAGATTTACATTGATAATTTTTGCCACTCAGTGGGAATCTGCGAATAAGTACAAAAGTCCACAGAAATTGATTTTGTGGTTACAAATAAATTTTCGTGAATAGTCAATTACCCAAATACAGACTCCATGAATAATGAGAATCAAATGTTGATTTACAATGATGTTCAGTTCAAACCTTACATCAGAAATCAGAATAACTGTAAATTAGAAATACAGTGGTACCTTGGTTAACAACAATAATCCGTTCCAGAGGAACCGTCGTTATCCAAAGCACGATTCCCCGTAGGATTTAATTGAAAATTGATTAATTCGTTCCGGCTCCTTCCCACAACCATAGTAAATATTAAAAATGCAGATAACACACATTTAAAATGTCCTAAAAATATGGAAAGTATCATTTATTTATTATATTTGCTACAAAAAAATTAACATTAATAAAATAAATTAATTGTTCATGAAAACAGTTTTTAATTATCAATCTTCATCAGGACAACTGGTCTCACTTCGGAGTTTTTTGACAAATGAGCCCGTAAACGCTGATTAGCAGCTTATAGATTCAACAATTATTGTACAGATAAGATTTGATTTTGACTTTTGATGGCAAACAAACAGCGAGACACACTTACTGATTTATTGACTTATATAAACTGTAGGATCTTGGACAGACATTTTTTTTCTAATGGAATCCAAAATTGCGACGTCACACCACTTGCAGGTGTCATGAAGTATATAACAAACAAATAAACAATTGAATTAGACTTTGTTCGCAGAATTGAGAGCGAGAGAGGAGAGATCGCACGGAAGGAGTCAGAGCGGGTCGGAACGACAGGCTCTGGGTTAAAGTTCGGCGAGGTCAACGTTAGAGGTTGCCGTCGAGGTTCTCTGGGGAATTGAGAGCGAGAGAGGAGAGATCGCACGGAAGCGGATCAGAGCGGGTCGGAACGACGGGCTCTGGGTTAAAGTTCGGCGAGGTCAACGTTAGAGGTTGCCGTCGAGGTTCTCTGGGGAGATAGATCCCAGAGAGTGTTCAGAAGTGGACCAGGCAGTGGTGGATTTCTGGGGCGTTCCATGTGGATCGGGAAGGATTCTCTCTCCTGCGTGCTTACGCAGGAGAGAGAATCCTTCCCGAGGAGGAGACGACAAAACAGTTCTCCACGGGAGGGTTCTACCCTCCCGTGGAGAACTGTTTTGTCGGTTTTGTTTATTAAGTACATTTTTGTATACTATTTTTGCTTTGTATAGGCCTATATATAACTGTAAATATTCTTTTGTGTTTGTGAATAATCTTGTACATTTGAAGATAGTTGTGAGTCTGTAGAGGAATGAATTCGATAACGAACTACTTAAGGGACGAAACAAACTCGGACCGGACTGGACGAACTTTACTTCGTGAAAAGCAGAATCCAGCCGAGATCTTTATCTGTTTATAGTTTAAATAGCGTTTGAAAATGTACACAAAAATGAAGTTTTGTTACCATATATGATATTATTTCTCTAATTATAAGTAAACAGTTTTTGTTCCACAGTTAGCCTGTCTAGATCTAATCTGTTATTTAATATTTTAGTTTAGTAATATACAGTATAGAATTATATATTAAATATGTGAATTTCTCGGCAACATACGAATTTTATAAAAAAAAGTATAAATCGATGTCAAATTCAACACAAAATGGGGAATCCTTTAATTTACAAGTTAACAACCTTACAACCATCCATATCAATCGATATATATCGATGCCAAGGTGATAGATGATTACAACTATCGAAAAATCGACCCCTGCTGGGAATATTTTAAGAAAAACTAATTTTAATCATTAATTAACCCAAATTTAATTACTAAAATCTCAGTTTATTCGAAATTATTTTCATGTGAGAAGTGATAAGATCGTTTTGAAGATTTATCAAAGATAATTATTTTAATGCAAATCCGTATAGACGATAAAAAATATTTTCTATCGTTACGAAGCCGACTAATGAATTTGATAGGAATTTGCCGAAATATTTACTTATCAAAGTGAATAAATAAGAAATTTTTCACTTTAAATATTTTTTTGAATCTATCCTGCATTAATCTTTTCATAAATTTGATATAAGGTAGCATCAATCAAAAAGTATCGGCGTGTTTGTATTTTCTTCGATTTTTAGGATCCAAAGTTTAAAATTATTTGCAAATTTTAATTTAAAATGCATACCCTGTCTATTTATATACTTTCTCTTTATTCTTTTTATAAAACTTATATAGATACCAAACTGTTTTTCACTCCATTCCCTTTTTTTATACCTGTAACCATTTATCTCTTATAGTTTATTGGTAATATCAAATGTTTCCTGCTTTAATAATTATGTCGTGTTCTCCCATCAGCAAAGATTCTTTTTTAAATCGATTTATATAGACTTTTTATGCTTCTGCTGAGAATATTTTCGTTGTAGTATACTAAATTAAAACTTTTTCTGATCAGTTTAAAATTATTTGCAAATTTTAATTTAAAATGCATACCCGGTGTATCTATATACTTTCTCTTTATTTTTTTTTTTATAAAACTTATATAGATACAAAACTATTTTTCATTCCATTCTCTATTTTATACCTGTAACTATTTATCTCTTAATTGAGTTTACTGATAATATCAAATGTTTCCTGCTTTAATAATTATGTCATGTTCTCCCATCAGCAAAGATTCTATTTTAAATCGATTTATATAGACATTTTATGCTTCTGCTGAGAATATTTACTATGTAGTACATAAATGTTTAAATGTTATTATACTATTCAAGTTCAGTTTATAATAGCGCCATGCATTATCATTTTATCATCGATGAATGAAACAAAGCGACACAACCTATATAGTAAATTTAACAGGTTATTTATAAACAGGCTAACTATTGTTAAATGGTACAGTTTCTCGAAAAAAGGTTCTCTGGGGAGATAGATCCCAGAGAGTGTTAAGAAGTGGATCAGGCAGCAGTGGACTTCTGGGGCGTTCCATGTGGATCGGGAAAGATTCTCTCTCCTGCGTGCTTACGCTCCTACCCTCCCGTGGAGAACTGTTTTGTCGGTTTTGTTTATTAAGTACATTTTTGTATACTATTTTTGCTTTGTATATATATAACTGTAAATATTCTTTTGTGTTTGTGAATAATCTTGTACATTTGAAGATCGTTGTGAGTCTGTAGAGGAGTGAATTCGATAACGAACTACTTAAGGGACGAAACAAACTCGGACCGGACTGGACGAACTTTACTTCGTGAAAAGCAGAATCCAGCCGAGATCTTTATCTGTTTATAGTTTAAATAGCGTTTGAAAATGTACACAAAGATGGGATGTGGTGGGCCACCAAAATTGCAACACCACCACTTGCACGATCGTGATTAGTACAGTCTTTTCGGTGGATGCCGTATCCCTTTAATGAAAATGCATCTCCAGGATTAAGGTGTGTTTCCTGGAGCGCAAGGCAGGATGGGTTGAAAGAAGCTATCATAGTTAGCAAGATTATGGTGGATTCCACGACAATTCCATTGAATTATGGAATGGAACATTAAAGGAGTTTACATGGGAGGAAGAATCGGAGTTCTCCCTTTTTTCTTTCGTGCCTTGCCTTGTGGTGACGTGGGAGGATTTGTTACCTCCATCTCTTCGGAGTTCTCTCTGCTGTCTTTTTGGTCTTGGGTGAGATCTTTCGCAGACACTTTCTCGATGTCTATCCATTTCCTAGGTCATTGTGCTTTGATATTGGTGCTCTGAGATGTCAACAGTTTGGGTCCAGTTGGAAAAAATAGCACAGTAGCTGCTGATGTCGATGTTTTGGAAGGTTTGGAAATCGTACTTATCTTCCTTGAAAAGGATTCACTGCATAGACAGGAGATCTCCGTTTGGATACCGATTTAGGAGGTATTCTTAGTCTTCACTGCAACTACGAAGGATTTTGTGAGATGAAAAAGGACAATCTGTCTGCAAGCCTCTGAATATGAGATGTTTTGATTGGCCCGGACAGTCTCTCTCTCTCTCTCGACTTTCCATGTTGGACACGAGCGAGAATAAACTGAATGGTCTCCGCTACAGTTTATGCAACACGGTCCGGAAGAGCATTCCTCCTCTTCGTGGTTGTTCTTCTCACATCTTGGACAAGTTTTAGCTCCGTTTCCATACCTTTGACAGTTGAAACACATAGGAGGATTGGTTACGTACGGGGGATGTTACAACGTATATAGCTGGCGTTTATTACCTCTGGAAATCATGGCGTGTTGAAAGCGAGAATGATGTTCAATAGGGATTTTTTTGTCACGGCGGATAGTAATGGGTCGGACTGACTAACTCCTGCAGCCTCAAATCTCTTTAACTCTTCCTCGCTTAACTCCAGATGATCAAGCTCATTAATGACTCTACGTGATGAATTGAGGGTGTAACATGACCCTCAATTCATCACGTGGGGCTAATAAAAGTAACCGGCTTGTCTCATGTGGATTTAAAAAGACCTCAACCTTATGGTTGTGGACTTCTAATAGTAAATTTGATCTGAAACACATCAAAAGAAATGCTATGAATAGCCAGCCTTCTCCATAAAAAAGGTGATTGCTTTGCGAAGGGCACATCTGTTCCTGAATGTGGTAAGAGAAAATAAGTTGGAGAGATAGATCCCGTAGAATGCGATGGGGTGACAAATGTTACATCGGTGTGGGACTACTTGGAAAGAGGGTCTGATGAGTGATTTTTTAAAGATTTTATGAATTTTCATCCATGAGAGCTTATGGACTTGGCAAGCGTAAAATGTCGATGTGGGCATGGCCCAGCTCTACCCACACAATATCCCAGAGGTTCCCCCATCTGCCGAGAGTCGACAAGCTCTGACAGGCCATGCCCACATCGACATTCAAAACTTCTTTCCCTCCGCCATTCATCATCTTGGCATGGTATCTCACACCACAAGATTGGGGAACCTTTAGTCGCCACTTACGACATGTAGGTCAGAGGGCGGGTGTATTATTCTACTCCCCATTCGCAGGGGGATAAGTCAAAATAAAAAAAATTATATTTGCATTTTTTATACATGATGCATTTACAACTGCTGAAGTCAGCCTTTCCAGCTCTTATAAAGGTATTACCATTTATAAGAGAAGTTGTAACAGCATTTGCCTGAAGTTATCCTAGCAAAAGTTTCATTATTGCAATTCATGCATTTAACTTGGAAGAATTAAATCAAAAAGATAACTATATATTCAACAAAATACTATAAAAATTTTAAAAATAGTTTATCAGCAATAAATATTCAATATTGGATGCTTATGTTAATTACAAGACACATTTTAATACTAATTCATAAAATCGTTAAAAAATGAATCCATTTAGTAAAAAAAAAATTAGCCATATAGGCAGTGTGTTGTTTTATCTAAAACATCAATAGGAATATCATAGCCTGAAAATCAAGACAAATTAACTTTTTCTGAAGTTCATTTCATTGATAAATTTGCTCTGTGGGAACAAAAAATAATTGCATTTTCACTAATTAGCCCTCAGTTTTATGAATATCCAAAGACAAAACACCCCGATCAAAATGACAATGCGGAATCAAAAAAAATTAAGCCAGAAATTGTTATATAAAATGTATAATAATGATGTGTCATAATTTTTTAATTGTTTTAACAAACAGCTATGGGTGCGTTCCAAACCTCAATAGTACAGGCCGGATTGGCCGCGGTGGAAACGCTTCAGCTTTCAACTCTGGAGGATCTGGGTTCGAGTCTCGAGTCGCCCCTTGAAAATATTTATCATGGGGTCTGGGCCTGGCCCGTCTGGATCCCCGTCCTCCACAATCCGGTGACTCCTCCGCAGCGGTGGGCAGCCTGTGGAAGGGCTTATTTCACCCTGCCACATAGTATTCTACGAGAATGGAGTGTGGCATCATCTGTTGACCAAAAGAAAACCTCAACAGCAAGTCATCAGTGATTAGTCTCTTATGACGTCAGAAATAACTCAACATCAGTTTGTCTCTGGAACGATTTGCTGAATGTGGTGATAAGATGGTGGTTAACATGATGATGATGATGATGTTAATGTTATAATTTCATTAGCGTCATTAGAAAGCACTAAAAGTTATTTCCCAATAAACAACAACAATGATGATAATTTGTTACTCTAACTTTCTGTGATGTTGGATAAACGGTGTTAACCAGTGTCAGCACACTAACCACCTATAGACTTTGTTGACTGTGTTGAGCATCTGATGAGTTCAACACTGGCTTTTTGAGTTTTGAAACAGTTTGTTGAGATTTTTTACTCATCACTGATTAGTCTGTTGATGTTTAGAACGCACCCTATCAGATAATGTGCAATACTACATACAATATTAATATCATTGGAATTACTTTTATAAGCTAATCAATTTAACATTTTTTTGCTGTAGTCTGTTAGAAATTTCGATATACATAATTCTTAATTATAATTTTAAGTATTTAAGGTAAAATTTTATATAATATAATACTTAGATCAATTTGTGCTTAATTTTTGAGAATTTTGTTCTCTAAGATATCTAAAACAGCACAAGCATACAATTAAATATATTAAAATGATATAGATTAAATTTATATTAATTCATATTAAATTCTTTTAATTCAGTAAAACTTGATATTAAAAGAAAAATCACAATTATGTACTGCATTTACATTTTTTATAGAAGATGCATTTACAACTGCTGAAGTCAGCCTTTCCGGCTCTTATAAATGTATTAGCATTTATATGAGAAGTTGTAATAGCATTTTCTCGAAATTAGCCCCTCTTATGGTATTTAATCCTTGTTTTAAATGGATTTGATATTTTGAATTTCTGAAAATGTTATATATAGCAATAACTTTTACATTTCAATATATATGTTTTTATAAATTTATAGTATATTAATATAAAGATTTTCATTTTGAAAAATATGTATATTATCTGTTAATGATGATTAAGTATAGCAAATGGATTAAGTTGTCAGAGTCAGTAGTGGATTCAGCCGATTTTCACCGGTTCGACATTAGACTCATTTAGTACTAAAGACAGTGTGCCCAAAAGGGCAACACTCCCTGCTCCACCTTAGGTACTACAGAGATCCTTCTGCGGTATATAACTCGGCTTTAATCATTGCCTAAACTGCGGCGGAGACGAATCCCCACCTCTGGATCCACTGTCATCAAGAGAGGCCGCCAAACTGATCCAGTCAGCCTGCCGGGTGGAAGTTCCTTCCGACCTCGATGAAGGAACTTCCACCCGGCAGGCTGACTGGATCAGTTTGGCGGCCTCTCTTGATGACAGTGGCCTTTCTCGGCTAATGTTCCGGTTCCGGTTGCTGAAGCATTACAACATTAGCCGATTGGTTGGTTGATTGGTTTTAATGGCACAAGGGCCTCAGAGGCCAAACTGCGCCAGGCACAGGGTAAAACTTAAAACAAAAATAAATAAAATAAAAATGTACTTAACGAAATTTAATGCAACAAACAAGATAACAAATAAAAAGAAAAAATAACCTATGGTGTAAATGGCCAAAGATAACATTTCAAAGAAAATCAATAGAAGGGGAAAGAAGAAAATATATATATATATAAAATACTATAAAATGTCATATTCCAAATAAAACAGCTAACAATGATGTAAAGTAACAATTAAATATGATGTAAGACAAAAATTTCCGATAAAAAGGCAAAAAGACCTGAAGAATTAAAATCTTTGCCAATAAGGGCCGTAAGATTAAAAGAAGACTGATTAAAGTGCCGTAAACGCTCGGCACTGAAATAAGGACACTCGGTTAAAATGTGCTTGATGGTAAGAGCACAGTGACACCGATCACAAATAGGCTGAGCTTCGCCCATTAAAAGATGCCTATGCGTGAGTCGGCTATGTCCAATGCGAAGTCTGGCAAGGACGACTTCCTGTCTCCTGTTCCTGCGATGGCAAGAGTTCCATTGCTCAACGACTGGCTTGATCTCGTGGAGTTTGTTGTTTATCTGTCCGTCCCACATATGCTGCCACATCTGTATCATTTTTTCCTTTATAACTGTCTTCAAGTCAGAAAAAGGAATTTCGCAATTATGAGAGTGGTGAGGGGTGGCTGACTTTGCGGCAATGTCAGCAAGTTCGTTCCCATGAATACCAACGTGTCCCGGGATCCAACAGAACTTGATCGTGTATCCCCTTCTCGAGAGACGGAAAAGAAGCTTCTTGATTTGGAAAAGTATAGGATGTGGCGAAGATCTCAACGAGATCAGAGCCTGAAGCGCACTCAGTGAGTCTGAATAAATGAGGCTTCTACGGTGGCCTTTCGTTCTGATGTGCTTCAGAGCAAGGTGTATTGCATGCAATTCGGCAGTGAACACAGAAGCCACTGTGGGGATCTGTTCTGATAGAGCTTCGTCATCACAAATGGCGGCAGATCCCACATGGCCATCGAATTTAGATCCGTCCGTGAATATTGAGAAAAAGCCTGCGTTCGTATGTTGAAAATCTGCAAAGAGTTGTTGATATACACAGTCGGGAGTGGAATCTTTTGGATAACGGTGAAGGCGAAAATCCACCGATATGGAGGATGCATCCCAAGGGGCGATAGCTGTATGTTCAGACTGAAAGATGGAAGATGTATCTAAATCAAGCTCACTGAGTAGGTCTGACATTCGCAGACCGAATGTTGGAACACACGAAGGTCGAGCGGCAAATAACGAAGAGAACATGGGATTGATAACACTCTGCCACGCAGGATTCTTTGGAAGAGACTTCAATTTGGTGTAGTAGTAGAGAGACAGTTGCTTCCTCCTGATGGAAAGTGGAGGCTCAAACGCTTCTACATACAGGCTCTGAACAGGTGACGTGCGGAATGCCCCGGTGCACAAACGAAGTGCCTGATGGTGGATGGGGTCTAACATCCGAAGAGCAGATTCTCTAGCTGAACTGTAAATCACAGATCCGTAGTCCAGCTTTGATCGGATCAACGACCGATATAAACGTAGCATTGAACAACGGTCCGCGCCCCAGGACAAGGATGAGATAACTTTCAAAATGTTCAATGCTCTGGTACATTTCCCTTTAAGATGCAACAGATGAGGATGGAAAGTGAGCTTTCGGTCAAAAATCATGCCTAAAAATTTGGCTTCATTCACAACGGGAATGGGAACGCCAGCTAGGAAGACCTCCGGATCCGGGTGGAGGCCACGTCTTCGGCAAAAGTGGACGCAAGAAGTCTTTTGTGGCGAAAACGAAAACCCATTCTCGGAAGACCATTTAGTGATCCGATTTAAAGCAGTCTGCAACTGTCTCTCAATAAGCCTCATATTGGTGGATTGGCAGGAGATCTGGAAGTCGTCAACATACAAGGAGCATTTAACAGATGGAGGTAAGCATGTTGCAATAGCGTTGATTTTTAAAACAAACAATGTGACACTTAAAATAGAGCCTTGAGGTACACCTTCCTCCTGTATATGGGGAGTAGATAAAACAGATCCGATGCGGACCTGGAAGGAACGACGATGTAAAAAGTTCCTGATGAATATCGGTAGGTTCCCACGCAAACCACATTGGTGAAGGTCGCGGAGAATGCCGAATCGCCAGGCCCGATCGTAAGCCTTCTCTATATCGAAAAAGATGGACACCAGATGTTCGCGTCTCACAAAGGCTTCTCGAATGGATGTCTCAAGGCGTATCAAATTGTCTGTTGTGCTCCTAAAGGAACGAAATCCGCTCTGGTATGGTGAAAGGTGGCCAAATTTTTCTAAATAATATACTAAGCGGTAGTTCACCATACGTTCCAGTAATTTGCAAAGGCAACTAGTCAAAGCAATTGGTCGATAATGGAAGGGGTTCTTGGGATCTTTTCCTGGCTTAGGGAAAGGGATAACAATAGCTCTAGTCCAAGATGATGGGAACACATGCTCTACCCAGATTCGATTATAAAGGAATAAAAGATTGGAGAGTGAATCGGGTGACAGATGTCTCAACATGCTGTAGTGGATGGAGTCCGGACCTACAGCAGTGTTGCCTGAACGGTTCAAAGATGCGAGAAGCTCCACCATTGTGAAATTGGTGTTATAATCTTCAGGTGTAGAGGGCCTGAAGGTCAGGGGAGTACTTTCCACACGCGACTTTAAAGATCGAAAGGAATCAGGATAATTGCTGTTGCTGGAAATAGATGAGAATGTTGAGGCCAGCAGATCAGCAATACCCTGATAGTCGCTAACTATTATACCGTTATGTTCGAGCATGGAAATGGGTTGTGATGTTGATGTCCCGTTGATCTTTCGAATCTTGTCCCAAACCACCTTGGAACTAGTAGAGGACGTGATGGTAGAAACGTACCTCCTCCAAGAATCCCTTTGGCTCTGACGTCGGATCTTTCGAAAGTTGGCCTTTGCATGTTTGAAGGCAATGAGATTTCTTTGAGTGGGATACCGGCGGAAAATACCCCAAGCCTTCTTTTGTTTCTTATGGGCCTCCTCACAGTCGTGGTTCCACCAAGGTTTAGTGTGTTTACGAAATCTTGCTGACGTTTTACGGATGGAAATCTCAGCTGCTTCAATAATACAAGTAGTGATAGTTTCGACTGCCGTTTCGATATCTACAGTTTCCACCATGGATGAAGAGATCGAAGCAAGGGCGGTAAAAAGCTGCCAGTCTGCAGACTCGGTCCTCCATCTTGTCGGGCGGGATAGGTGACAGCTCCCAGACCCCAGAGATGTTAAAAGGATGGGGAAATGATCACTACCAAGAAGGTCGTCACTGACGTGCCAGTCCCACTTTGGTAGCAGGTCAGGAGTGCATATCGAGAGATCGATGGCGGTAAAATTTCGAGAAGGCGCATGAAAATAGGTACGGATTCCGGTGTTGAATAGGGCAAGATTATGATCGGATAGAAATTTTTCAACGGTCCTACCATGTTGATTGATATTATCAGAACCCCATAAGTGGTGGTGTCCGTTGAAATCGCCTAAAAGAAGGAATGGTGTAGGTAGCTGATTGATAACAGAAGTAAGATCGGATCCATTTATTCTTTCGTCTGGTGGTAGGTAGATGCAGCATAGTGTGAAAGTGTAACCAAGAGAAATACGGATAGCTACTGCCTGAAGGTTGGTGTTAAGGCAAACTGGCAAAGATGGGATGTGATGGGCCACTAAAATTGCAACACCACCACTTGCACGATCGTGATTAGTGCAGTCCTTTCGGTGGATGCTATACCTCCTCAACGAGAGCGTATCACCAGGAGTAAGGTGCGTTTCCTGGAGCGCAAGGCAGGATGGGCTGAAGGAGGATATTATAGACCTGATGTCAGCAAGATTGTGGCGGAGACCACGACAATTCCATTGAATTATGGAATGGAACATTAAGGCATTTAATTGGGAGGGAGAATCGGAGTTCTCCCTTTTTTATTCTTTGGTAATTTTTCATTTGGTTGTGAGGTAGTATTCCCCACTTCCATCTCTTCGGAGCTGTCAACAGATACCTCTGTTCGCTCCTGGCTGGTGTCTCTTGCTATTGGCTTTTCGAGTTCAAGGCGTTTCTTCCTTTGTTGCTTGGAAGTATTGTTTTTTGATGTGGATTGTTGGGGACTAGTTGCTACTGAAATAACGGTGGTTGTAGATGATGATGTTTTCTGTGTCTGAGAAAGAGTGCAGATCTTTCTCATCCACTCTGCAAATGATTCAGTAGGTGGGCAGGAGATCTCAGTTTGAACACCGATGGAGGTGGTGTTTTTGGTCTTCACTGCAGCTGCAAAGGTCTTCGCCAGATGAAATGGGGCGACCTGCTTGCGAGCCTCAGCATAGGAGATATTCTGAGTAACTCGGACTGACTGAATGTCTTTCTCGACCTTCCAAGTGGGGCAGGATCGAGAATATGCCGGATGATTTTTACCACAATTGATGCAACATAGTTCACTAGCGCAATTTTCATCACCGTGGTTGTCCTTTCCACATTTAGGACAGGTGGCTTTACCACGGCAAGTTTTTGCTCCATGACCGTATCGCTGACAGTTGAAGCATCGTAACGGATTAGGAACGTACGCTCTGACTTTACAATGTAAATAACCTGCGTTGATGGAGTCTGGCAGCTGAGGAGTATTGAAGGTCAAAATAATATTTCTTGTAGGGATTTGCTTGCCGTCGCGACGGATGGTAATGCGACGGACAGATATTACACCAGCAGAGGCAAATCCCTGTAATAATTCCTCGTCTGTAACGTCCATCAGATCTGACTCGCTAATTACCCCTCTTGATGTATTGAGGGTTTTGTGCAGTTTCAAATACCGCCAAGCAACTGGTAACCATAGCTACTTAGGAAACAAAAGCTCAAAGGCGGCAGGTTTTCCCATTACAGTAGGAACCTCGAAAAGTGACCCGAATCACGACCAGTCGAGGACGGTTGAACACGAATCATCTCGTGACTGTGCCAACGTCTCAGACAGCACCACCTAGGTCTTAGCTGAGTATCGCTCCTAGTAGTGGGGTGCGCACTCAAGGTGTAGACCACCCGGACGATCGTAAACGACCGTCAAGGGGCGAAATCTCCCCGCTTCGTATTCCGATGCAGCTGACGAGCAGCCGAAACTGCAGGTCAATTGAGACGATATCGACCGACGCCATGCAATGGCCGGGCTCTGGCGCTTTGCCATGGCCGATATCACTCGGGGTTTTGTGATTCCCTATAGAGCCAAACTTCCCCCGGTCTGGGGACGACATCCCCTACAGCCCGGGCCAGACCAACTCTCGGGTGGGCACCGTTAAGGCTTCAATCCCTCCGCCATTCATTCCATCGGCACAGTATGCCACCTTGGGATTTGTGACCATTTTAGAGGACTCGTACCTCACGCAGGGCATACGTCGGGCCGATTCTTAATCCCGGTCCCGCAGGGAGTCTGACGATCGAATGGCGAACTGCAGGCGAATGGGTGCAAACACGCTCTACCGACCCTATAGGAATTTCTCCACTAGCAACACTAGCAACTTTGGGACAGCAACTGGAGGCCGGGGTGTGGGCCGTCCTGGGTAGCCAGTCACTGCAGCACCTCTCTATAGAACAGTTTCTGCCAAACTGTGCCGCAGCACACTGCTGTGCTGCGAGAGGTTCCAGGTATGCCGCGAAAGATTTAACACTTTAATGCTTTATTCAGATGAATTTGTTCTTTATTTATTATTCTACTATTAAGATGAGTAACGATTTGAGTATTTGCTGTAAAAGCTTTGTTTACATTTTATTGCGTTCGCTTTGACAACATATTTCAGGATTCTGCCATGACAAACGAAATTTATTTTTTTATTTATTACTTTTTTAAGGAATGGTTGCATCCTGCAGCGCTTATGGTTGTACAAATAGGAAGAGGCCAGGTTGCAAGTTGACGTGGCATAAGTGATTAATTACATACTTTAGGGATATTTATATACATACTTTCCTATAAATGATATATAATTTTTGAGAAATATTCTTCCCTTGTCACGAAATGTCAAGGTCTCTTCCTCTTTGTCACGAAATGTCTCTGAGTTACAAAGCTTCAATATTCGAATGTAGTTAATATGACTCCCCTCCTCATTTATATCTGATTTTATTTAACTTTGGCTCTAAAAAACATTTAGTAAAATGTTAGTTGGATTATATTTTACCAAAGTAATGTAAATTCCATTTTTTTTTAGATTTCCACTGAAGAACAAAACACTTCTTAGAAAATGGGTACAAATGGTACGGAGAAAGGACCGTCACTAACAATGAATGGCAACCAACTGTCAATAGTATTCTGTGTTCGGCCCATTTTAGTGAGGATTGCTTTTATACCCGAGGTCAGCAAGAAAGCAGGGTGCGATTAAAATCACATACTGTGCCTACAATTTTTAATTTTCCAGCATATTTGATGAAAGAACAAAATCAACGACAACCACCAAAAGTTAGAATTGCTACAGATGCAAACGTGGAAGCAAACAGTAAGCATGAGAAGCAACCTGTTAGTAACAGTCATGATCACACTTATTTTATAAATGAAAGTACAGAACAAGAAATGAAAACTCAGAAAAAAGATTTTGGCTATAACAGATAAGTGTGAATTTTTGCTGCCATCAATAAAATAGAAACATTAAAAGAAGTATTATACTCTCTGAAAGAAAAACAACTTATTGATGATGATTATGCAATTTTAGAAAGTAGTTTGCCAGAATTGTCTCAGGAATTGTTTAAAAATACTGCATATAATGCAACAAAGAGTCATGGAAGATCATACACTGAAGGGGTTAAAAGATTTGCAATGTGCCTTTTTTTATTCCCCAAAGGGCTATGAGTATGCAACTTGGTTTGCCACATTCCAATACAATTCATACTTGGACATAATCTATTGAAGGAAATCCAGGATTTACAGAAGAAGTATTCAAATGCTTAAAGTTTTTAACAGAATAGATTGGAGAAAGAATGCTTTGTTCATTGATACTTGATGAAATGTCTAAGAAAACAGCTTTGTTTTGATTCAACATCTCAGGTAGGTTATGTGGACTATGGAACACAGATAAACAATGAAAATGCTAAACTTGCTACTGAAGCTTTAGATTTCACGATAGTTTTCCTTGCGTGATAGTTGGAAAATACCTGTTGGATACTTTTTGATTGCTGGATTAAAACGCAGACAGAAGGCTGAATTTGTCTGAGTTTAAGAAAACTTCATGATGCTGGTGTTGATGTAGTGCTGTAGTAAGTGTTGGCTTGAGAACTAATTTTAATAGGTATGAAGAATTTGGAGCTGTTCTTAGAATTGATAATATGAGTACAACATTTCAGCATCCATCTAATCCAAATAAAAGAATTGCTGTAATTTTTGATGTTTGTTAGATGCTCAAAGTGCTTAGAAATCTTTTAGGTGATTATAAAGTAATTCTAGATGATGAAGGACATATTATCTCTTGGGAATAAATTTATAAGCTGTATGAATTACAGGATAGGGAACAACTCAGTGCTGCTAATAAATTAAAAAAGGATCATATAGAATGGCAAAAACAAAAAATGAAAGTGAAGCTAGCAACACAAACATTCAGTTCTTTTGTAGCTGATGCATTGAAATTTGTTAAAGATTTAAAAATACCTGGCTTTGAAAATTCTGAACATACAGCTTCTTTCATTTTATTATTTGATAAGATGTTTGACAGGCTAAATTCTCGGAATCCTTTTGGAAAATCTTAAGTGCCCTCTCAGAATGGAAACCAAACATATTTGGGATGCTGATCTGAAATATGCAATGCATGTTTTGGGCAATCTTTCTACACTTGATGGTAAAAAACTGATTCACACACTTGTATTCTTGGATTCTGTATTATTAATCAGTAGTGTTTTGTATCTTGCTAATAGTCTACTTTCAGACAGTATACTAAAGTATTTACTCACTTTTAAACTTTTTAAAGTAAACTCACTTTTAAACTAGTGATGTTCATCTTGAATTGTTTTTTGGAGCAATTAGAGCAAAAGGTGGTTATAATAATAATCCAAATGCTCTGCAGTTTAAGGGTGCATACAGGAAGTTAATTGTAAGCAGCAAAGCATGGGGGAAAACCTGGTAACTGTTTGCCTTTGAATATATTACAGATGTTATCTATTGCCACTATTCCTACTATTATATATAGTAGATATAGTTTGACATGTTCATATGTACGCCGATTTGAGATAGAAAACTCTGATAAGATGTCAGAAAGCTCAAGTCACTTCACTACAGTAACCTCAGGCTGTCTTGAAAGCTACAGCAACACTACAGAAGCATTAAATCTTTCCTTTTATATTCAAAATGTTGTGCAGTACATTCATAGTGCTTAGATTACATAGTGATTCATCTCCTATCCGGAACTATTGTTTAGTTTCGCCTGACGAAAATACTTTCATCAGGTAGCGTTACAATCGCCATGAGGGAAATCTGAATTTAGGTGGGAGTATTTTTTTTTTGTTTGTTTGTTTATAGTGTTCAGAGCATCCTTGCACTTACAATACGAATAAAAATGCCAAGAACTTGTTTGTTCCATCTTGTGAAGAAAAAAGATCGGTATTTTTATTTCCAAAAGATGCAAATAAGAGAACGAAGTGGATTAATGCAATCCCACGTAAGGATAATTATATAATTTCCAACAACGTTGGTGTTTGTGAATTGCACTTTAAAAATTATTTTATTGAAAGAATATTTGATCATTTTATAAATGGCGAAAAACATTCAGTCGATAGAGCTAAGCCTAAATTAAAGGAAGATACTATACCATCACTGTTTCCCAATTTGCCGTCATATCTTAGCAAGCATTTGCCAAAGCCTCGAACGAATCCAAACAACAAACGATAGCGCACTGAATGTACCTCAATTACAAATATAATTACAGGGAATGGAAATAAGATGAACGTAACTAACTTATAAATTTATAGCAAATTGTATGCATGTTAATTTATATGATACTTTTATATGCTTTAAAGTTAAAATGACATCTATATCTATTATTTGATTGTAAATAAGCAAGTTTGACAAATTGTAATCATCTAAAAATTATGTATTCATAATTTGTCATTATTATATTATCACTATTTAAACTTTCATGAAATACAACCAAAAGTTATGCTAAACATATAAATTGTAATATAAAAATAATAAATATTATTATCCTAAATCAAATTTATGGAGATTAATTAACATTAGCATTAAGAGACACCCATTTTTGATACCAAACAAAAAATCTTTTGTTTGGTTTTGTTGTTAAAGACTTAGTTTCAACCTCAGTTCCACGAGATTGAAGTCGATTCACAATTAACGAACGATATAGGGCCAGTTTCTAAGCCGAAGATTTAATTTCATTTCATTTGAAACAAAAATAAAACTAGTGAATCTCCTAAAAATCATTCCACTTGGAGTCTGTGCACTCTCCATAGAAGAGGTTCTCGTAAATTATTAAAGAAAGATGAGGACTCTCCATAGAAGAGGTTCTCGTAAATTATTAAAGAAAGATGGAAAATATCAAAATTGTGGAATATTTTCGAATAAATATGCTATTATCAATAATTATGAATTAACATTAATAGTTAATTATTACAAGTTAATATTCTTATAGAATAGAAAGTGGCGTCATCTATTGACAAAAAATATATAGAAACCATCGTTGATATAAACATATATAAAATATTTAAAACAAATAAAAAAAATTAAATAACTGAATTTATATAAAACAATGTAAGAGAAAAATAATAAAATAAATAAATAAAAATAAAAAAAATTATCAAAGCTAAGAATTGAACCAGCGATCACGCAATTAAAAAACGCAAATCTCCAACCACTGTGCTACAGACACATTCGTAATATAATTAAATTTTAGATTATATGAACTCAATACGAAACTTCTCGTGCTTCCAACCACTGTGCTACAGACACATTCGTAATATAACTAAATTTTAGATTATATGAACTAAATTCGAAACTTCTCGTGCGATTTTCTCGACAATCCTGGAGTAGTGCACTTTCTCTCTTGCGATTTTCTCGACAATGCTTGAGTAGTGCACTTTATTGCTCCCCGTGCGATTTTCTCGACAATCCTGGAGTAGTGCACTTTATTACTCACATGATTTTCTCGACAATGCTTGAGTAGTGCACTTTATTGCTCACACATTGTATTGTCCTAGACGGACTACTACAGGTGTGCAAAATTTCAAAAAAATCGGTGACCCGAATGCTGAACCTCTTCCTTGTAAGTGTGATTCGACTTTGTATACAGTATATCACTTCACATTGTTGTGTATGCTACTTCATGGAGTTTATACTCTTTTTACTTACAATTGTGATAATTTATAATTTTATAATTCACTAATTTTCCAACTGTGAATTGGAGCATTGCTTTTAAATACGAAACACAGTATATCGTTTCTCTTTTTTTTTTAGCAATTTACCGGACAGGGTAATTGCGTGTATGCGGTACTGTATATACATTTTTAAAATTCTTACTCTGGTTGAGATTCCCGCAACTTAGAGTTTCGGATACTGAGAAGAGTAAATACGACTCTGTTAGTGAATTTGTAGTATTAACGAAATTTTTCAGAAATTAATTCACTTTGAGATATATTATTTTAAATTAACTGTCTCAAAACATAGTTCATCGATTTATTTGTGAAGAAAATGCAATTCAAGAAAGAAATAAAATCACCAACTTTTCTAATCTATCCTTTATTTTTCATTTATTATAGTATTTAGTAGTGGATTTTCGTGTCAATTTTAACTCTGGCTTAACCAGCATAGATTTAACGATGAAGTCAGCAACGTGGCGATGCGACTTCATTGTGATATCAAAACTTACCGGTATTTATAATTGCATTCATTGTTAAGTCACGATGACATCACGCCAATGGGCCTCTGTCGTCGTTATGATAGATATTAACTATAAACAAGACATACGTTGTTCCTTAGACTGCCACCACTTTGTTCCATTTATTGTCAAAAATAAAAATAAAATTTTGATAAAAATTAAATGTAATCCTGCATGATTAAAGCATTCCACAGGATTAAATTATGCGGCCCGGAGTTTCCGTTAATAGGGCAATATTATTACGGAAATTGCATAAAAATATACTAATTAATTCAGAAATTATTATGCTGACACATAAACAGATATAAGTGCTATCTTAAAACGTTCCATTTTCTACAAAAGTAGGCTAAAGATGCGTGAATTTAAATGATAATGAATGGAATGTTAGATTTTGATTAATTCTAACCTATTCAATGTTTTGTAATTGTAACTGAGGAGGGCTCAAGAAGAACCAAAAACATTTTTGAAACCTTTTGAATATTTCTGTATAATCTGAAATGGTCTAAGCACTGAAAACAAGATTTTAGTTATTTCTACGCATCTAATTCAAAGAAAACAGGGATATTATTATCCAGAAATTTATAAGGAATTTTAATATATCCTATACCGATTAAACTTAAACTTCCATTGAAAAAAATCAAAATTCATAAACTATCTGCTTCCACATCTAATTCAAAGAAAAAAGGGATATTATTATCCAGAAATTTATAAGGAATTTTAATATATCGTATACCGATTAAACTTAAACTTCCATTGAAAAAAATCAAAATTCATAAACTATCTGCTTCCGAGTCAAAACTTGTATATTATAAATAATAGTATAGTATGTATGCGAAAAAATAGAAAAATTTTTAAGATGTTGAGTCAGCCAAAGAATTTTTGAGATTATAATAGTTCAAGTACTATAAATTTGTTGTGCGTATTAATTAATAGATAAAATACAAATTTATCGCATAATTTCGTGTAAAAGTATAAGTAATCATTAGTTAAAAACTGAATATCGCCGATAGAAAATATCAACTGTTTTTATTACACTTGGTTTTTGATTTATAATCAATTTATGTTCTGACTGACAGGTCGTAAGTTGATCTGATCGTATGTCGACCATATATTTTAATTAATACACCAACAAACGCAACAAATGCTTGAAAGCAACAGAATGTATGTGAGAGAGAGAGATAAAGAGAGAGAGAGAGAGAGAGAGAGAGGGCACTGGTGGCATGTGTGAGATAAAGTAATAGATAGGGAAAGCATCGACACATTTTTCTGATGCATTTGCGACAATCTACCGCTCGCATGGGCTGCTCAGTATCATGTGACCTCTTATCCACCATTTTTGTGCAAAGAAAGCTGTGTGTGTATATGTCAGTGCATTCTATATAGTCAACAAAGTATAATTATTGCAATTTTTGTCAATATGATGGGCTGTTGTGCAGTGGAATGTAAAGGGAAATCAAAAGAGTGATTGTTTGCCATTCCATCGAGCAAAAGGAATGAAGAAAAAAGAAAAATTTGGCTTCATAGAAATAAGGAGAAAAAATTTTGTTGCAAATACGAGATCGACAAGGCTCTGCATGGTAAGCCATTTTTATGTGACATCATTAAATCCAAGTTACCGATTAATAATTTTTCAAAAATTAACATATTAAATAAAAAAAATAAAAAATACAATTGAAATATAACTGATCAGAGATTGCATGGATAAACAGTATAATCCGTAACCCAAAGTAATTGAATTTGTGTATCCTTAATAAAATTTTTTATAAAACATTTCCATTTTAGCTTAAAATACTTCATTAGTTTTAAAGCCCTTTAAAGATGATTTCTGTTTTCTAATATTATATTCATTATTTTTATTATGAAATAAAAGATTTTTGTATATACATTAAACTTAAATTGTACTTTTACAAAAAGAAATTTAATTTATCAATGAACTATATATTTTATAAAACAACTATATATATAGATATATTTGAGACATTCTAATATCCATACTGAAGTATACTGTGGAGAATCGCGACTATATAACTGTATAGTGTGCATTTATTTTCTCTTATGATGAACCATTAATTGTATGAATAGAGAAATTGAAAAGAAAAAAATGGGAATGTGAATTTAGATGGATGGAGTTTCTCGTTTGCAACAGAAACTTCTCCCAATAAATAACATGAAAAAAGCAGATAAATTAAATATAATTATAAATAAAAGAAATAGTTGTGTAAAGAAATATATAAACATCCTGATTTAGGTGTTAAATTAACGATAAACAATCGATTAATGTGTATCGATTATCAGCAGAATTTTATATACAAAAATATAAATCTCGACGAAACACGAGTTATAATGGCGACGACACGAGATCAAATTGCATGTAGGTATTGACAGGAATGCGATAATGTAAATGAAAGATTAAACTTTGTAATAACAAAATACTTGGGAAGCAGAAAAGAAAATATGTAAGAAGAGAAAGTCCAAGTCAGAGTGAGAATCTGAGAGAAGGTGCCATTAAGAAAGGTGTGCGATGAAAGCGGTCCGTATTCATAGAAATTCATAAGTTGTGTTAGTGTGTGCACTCATCATAGTTGGAAGGAAGTAAAGAAGGAACTATAACAAAGAAGAAAAACGAAACAACTGTTCCAAAGAAGAATCAACTTATTATTAGAGAGACATTTCGACGATTGGAACTTTAAAGACTTTATTAACTAATTATAAAGGTATTTATCCTCCAGCTGTATTCGAATGTGCTGTTCCCTGTGTTCGGGTCAGCAGCATTTGTAAATGGATCTCTCTCTCAATAAAGATCCAGGTTTGTTTTTCAACCGTATCATTGTCAGTCATTGCATCATTGGAGATTTTCTCCTCTCCGTCCTTACCCACAAAAGCGCCGCATATCCGCGTTTTTGGCTATCAATAATATCCTGACGCCACAGTCGCTCCGAGGACCCTACACTGGTGTCAGAAGTGGGATTATTTGAAGTAAAAAGGGACAAAAAAACAAGGAATGACTTAAGTGTGGCAAAAGTTAAACTTCAAAGATGGAAGGAGATGCTCGAGTTAATGCAGTGACACGTCCTGAGACGACAACGGGATCTTTCGGTGTTTCCGCCGGCATGCTTCCAAGTTTTGGGGGTGAACCTACTTCTCGTGTGACTCTATCGTGAGATACAGACTTTAGCCTCCTGGTCGGACCGCCAAAAATTGCGGATCGCAAAATGCAGGCTAACAAGAATCGCTCGCGAATTTGCTTGGCGAGATTTTAAAACAAAGGGTTTGACAGCTTACAATGAGTTTAAAGCACAAATGATAAAGCGCTTTTCAAAGGTACCTTACACGATCAGACTCCAAAAATTTCAGTCATGTGTGCAACAGAGGGAAGAAAATGTACAGACTTATGCAACAAAATTGCAGGCTCTCGGTGGAGAAACTATTATAGATATAGATAGCGGAACAGAACAGGATAGAATTATTGTAGAGCATTGTCAGAAAAAGGAGCTCGATGAACAATTAAGAGTACAATTTTTAAATGGGATTAACTTATCCGCTCCTCTTAAAAAAAAATAAACATTCCCTAGGGGTCTGAAGGGTTATGAAATATGATACTTGATATTCGATATTTTGCCGTAACTTTTTTACTTTTTAATTTTTTGGCACGAAAAAATTATATTTTGTTGTCCATATACTCTGTCCTGATATCGTTTTTTAATTTTAGTTATAGGACCAAAAGAAAAAAAGAAAAAAAATACGAAAGAATTAGGCCTAATTTGCATATGTAAACAAAACATAATTTTTTCAAATTATTCATAATTTCTGCATCGGATAAAAAAAATGTTGATATATTTACATTCCTGGTGATATTCCACATCTAATAATACCAAATACTTCATAATTCTAAAAAATTTTTCCATTAAACGAAAACAATTTATGATTGAAAAATGATCCGGCAGATTGTAATTTAATACGCGTCCTGACCTCGTGTAAACAAACAATCGTATTATCCCTCTCGCGGATGAAATACGGTATTCCACTACACAAATGTTTAAAATAATTGTTTATTAGCCATTTTTGTTCCTATTTTCTTAAAATAATGCCGGATTAATACTTTTTATTTTATAAGAAGTATTAGTACATATGAGAATGTCGACTTTGTTGAAAATTTTGTTATTTTAATAAATATTGCTGTAATTTGTATACGTAGCTATCATCCTGCCATCTGTATGCCAGATTTAGCACTGATTTTTGATAAATTATCTTTTTTATACGTTTTTTACTCAAGATTAGTCTCAGAGCCTTTTAAAAATGGCGGATGGTGAATTATTTCTCTGTATTTCGTCATTCTAAGTCATTAATTTTTCAAAAAATAGTTAAAATATAATAATAATAGCATTTTCAAACAAAGGGGACGTCTTTTCACCGATCACCCCTTCGTCAAAAATGTATACAGCCAGATGGCCTTGAGGTCAACAATTGACCTTGGATGGACGTTGTTTGACAGTAAATATGCACCCCTGGTGTACTAGTTACTTGTTTCGACTGCAGATAACACAAAAATAATTGTATTGTTTAAATTTTTGTGTTACATTTAAAATATAACTAATATAAACAAACAATCAGCTGATTTCGAAAAACCGTTAGATATTTCCCGCCAGAATCTAGGACGCCGACTTCCGCGTCGATCGTCAAGTGTGGTATAGGTCGCTTTGTTTCGCTGATAAGTTAAAATTTATAAATTTTTAAATAAAACTAATTTATCGAATTTTATGTGTGAGAAAGCGCTAAAATCGTATTATTTATAAGGGGCCAAACTTTCCCAAATTTTAATTTACTGGATAAAGATATCTTAAAAAAAAAGTAAGGATAAAATCTGAAGGATATGTGGAACATGATAGAGCAAGTCGGACAAATTCGGACAATCAATTCTTGAATTTTTGGGGGTCGAAAGATCACAATTATATTAATTAATTCGGATTGGGTTCGAATTAAAGGGTTAATTAAAAATTTATTAAAATATCGACGGAAAATCAAATTTTTGAATAATACGATAGAAATATGGAAAATATGATAGAATTTGAGATTTTAACCATTTTTTCTCGATTTACGCAAAAATTACGAAGTTATTAAGTTTTAAATTTTGTCTTGGCTACCCAGTCATTGGAGCGGACGACGGTTGCGCGCTTGTCTTGGCTACCAAGGCATTGGAGCGGAAAAGGTTAATGATAAAATTAGGCGTAATGTATATCGCACAATCCTAAAACATTTGATGAGGCGCTTATCGTAGCTACGATTGAAGAATTAATCGAGGAAGTGATCGACAGACCACGACCTTTTGTAAGAAGAATAGAACTTAGCAAGGACGATGCTATCGCATCAGAATCTATTACAACTGAACAAAACAGTCAAAATTCTGATGAATTACGAGCCGCGATAAAACAAATTAACGATAAGTTAGAAAAATTAGAGCAAGAGCCGGACAGAGTGGTAAACACATATCTAGAACAGAAACCAGACGTGGCGACAAACACGTATCAGATAATGATTGAATTAAAGGCAGCGATCGAACTACTTTATGATAGAGTAAATAAATTAGAAGCCATGTTACAAAAAGAAATATTAGTTAAACGAACGCATCCACCGAGAATGCGGTCGAGAAATTCATCACTGTCACAACAATATAATATCGCCATCTTTAGACGAACGGAACAGTATAGGCTGCCACAAAACAGGCGTTCATTTAAAAATAGATCAAATTATTGGATTCAAAACGATTGGGAGCAATCAACAACAAATAATTCACAATCACAGGTCGTAGCCTGCGGCCAGAACATGGTAGTCTAAAGTATCGGAGTCCACTTCGGCCGGCACACTATTTACCAGAAACACAATCGCCTAAAATGCAGCAACAATCACGAAGCCATCCGCGCCGTCACAAACGCCAGAAGCGAACAAATTCTCGACAGGCGGAAATAATGTCGTCCATAATCAAGTAAACAAATCAATAAATAAACAGCAAAAATTTTTATGTAAGATTATGTCAGTCAAGGAAAAGCCTCACCAAAATACTCAGTTCTCATTTAAAAGCAAAGAGCACAATTTAAATGCGAAAGACAGACCTATTCAGGGATGCACTGTTGCTCGAGTTAAAAACAAGAAAAATAAGTGGAATAAAAAGCAATCCAAGTGTAAACGTAATAATCCATGTGTTAAAATTAATTCTGTTTTTAAAAATCAAAGTAAAGATCAAGGGCCTACAAATTCAGTTATAAAAACACAGGAAAGTAAGCGACGCAAATTTTCTATCGGCGATCGAGTTTTAGTTAATCGAAAATTTAATCCAAAATATATTGGGCCATGTCAGATAGTTGAGAAAACTGATCCGGAAAACTTTATAGTAAAAGATTTACAAACTAGAAAACAACTATTTGTACACGTAAACCGCTTAAAGCCGGCAAATGCCTGCATGGAATCCGAGAAATGGGAAAGGATGGAACGGCGTCAAGGAGGATCAGCTGATTCCATGCCCGATCGAACTCCCGCGTTGAAAATAGACACTGGACAAATAAGACACTCTAAGATTCCGAGGAGGATCGTTAATCAGTAATAATTAAAAGTACAGATCCCCTATTGGTCCAGGGAATTAGAATAGGTCCATCATGGCGATCCCATGGGCGGTAGAAGTCCGTCAAATGGATCTGTCTCTCTGTTTAGGGTTAAGCATACCCTTTTCCACACATTATTCTTTTGTTTGGAGAGAGTTTAAGATCTTGTGCGAAAGCGACACAGACTGCTAAACAATTCCAGCTTCACACTGGTGTTAAAGACATAGAAATAAAATGAAAATATTAAGAAAAATAGAATTAAATTAAGAAATAAAATAAAAGAATAAACAAGGAAAGAAATACGAACAAAATACAAATTAAGTATAAATAAATAAATTAGGAGAAATATATGCAAGTACCACAACTTAAGCGAAACACATAGTCTGGTGTATGCTATACAAAAGCTTACACAATCAAATTAGGGCTAATGGGTGTTACACAAGCAGGTACATGACAAATGAGAAATAAAAGAATAAATAATAAACGAAATAAAATTATAAATGAGATAAATAAAGAAAGGAGGGACGGCAATAAATAAAATACATATAGAAAACTTAGAATTCAATATAAATATAGAAATAAATAGAAAATACAGAAAAAATGAATTAGTGATAGATAAAAAAATTTAGAATAAACAAGTCGAGATAAAAGAATAAATAATAAACGAGAAAGAGAATTAAAAAGATGATGTTAACTTGGACTTTGGATCAATATTTGCTAAGTCGATGACCTTGTATCGGTTGACTCCATGTTGATGTCTATCCATCGAGCACGGATAGCTGAATATAGCAGGAAGTGGATCCAAAGAGTAGACTAACGCTTTTGACTCACTCAGCGCCAATACATAAATTATAAAAAAATCGTTCTGGAATTATAATTAATGATAGAAAATACAGAAAAAATGAATTAGTGATAGATAAAAAAATTTAGAATAAACAAGTCGAGATAAAAGAATAAATAATAAACGAGAAAGAGAATTAAAAAGATGATGTTAACTTGGACTTTGGATCAATATTTGCTAAGTCGATGACCTTGTATCGGTTGACTCCATGTTGATGTCTATCCATCGAGCACGGATAGCTGAATATAGCAGGAAGTGGATCCAAAGAGTAGACTAACGCTTTTGACTCACTCAGCGCCAATACATAAATTATAAAAAAATCGTTCTGGAATTATAATTAATAATCGGAACAAAATATAATACAATATAGACAAATTTTTAATAGTATGAATATTTATAAAAAAAATAATACCATTGCTGAAGATGACGGGCAACAAGGCTTACGTGTCCTTGGATTGGGACATAATCATATACTACAATAGTACAACAATTGGAACTAGAAATTTTATGATCGAGGTAAAATAAATAAAGAGTAAATAAAATAATTATCAGACATTTAAAAAAAATAATAATAATTGATATATAATTTTTACTTTACCTTTTTTTTTCTCGCAGGCGCAGATTTATTAGAGACACTCGAAAAAGAGAGAGATTTCTATATGATTAGAATCTTATTTGTAAGGAGGATAAATATATCATTATTTTAAACTTACTATTATTTCATAGTCGATAAATGTTAAATAGTTATAAGTTATCGAAACTTTTGTACTTCATAAAGTTTTCATTTTATTTTATTTAATGAAAATTTTGGAAAGTCGGAGGTAATCCGGTAAGTTGTGTTAGTGTGTGCACTCATCATAGTTGGAAGGAAGTAAAGAAGGAACTATAACAAAGAAGAAAAACGAAACAACTGTTCCAAAGAAGAATCAACTTATTATTAGAGAGACATTTCGACGATTGGAACTTTAAAGACTTTATTAACTAATTATAAAAGTATTTATCCTCCAGCTGTATTCGAATTGCTGTTCCCTGTGTTCGGGTCAGCATTTGTAAAGGGATCTCTCTCTCAATAAAGATCCAGGTTTGTTTTTCAACCGTATATCGTTGTCAGTCATTGCATCATTGGAGATTTTCTCCTCTCCATCCTTACCCACAAAAGCGCCACATATCCGCGTTTTTGGCTATCAATAATATCCTGACGCCACAGTCGCTCCGCGGACCCCACAATACATTTCAGATTTCAAAAATCAATTACCAATTTATAGAATTTTTGGTACTGAATTTTTAATGTGCATGGGCTAGAAAGGAAATTTTTTATAAAGAATTTTTATTAAGGATATGTGTACAAATTGTTAAATCGTAATGTAGCTCAACATTATTCAAGTCTTTATTGTACAAAAAAAGGAATAAAACAACTTTTTTTAAATTCCAAATTAAGATAGAAGTTTTCTTCTTTGTAGATCATATTTAGCTACTAATTATGTAAACGTGTTTTTTTATTTGTATATCATTATTAATGGTCATGAATATTATTTCAGAAACAGTTTAGTGAAAGTCAGTTTGAACAAAAGAGAGCTGATGGGAGTAAGAAGCTCAAACCCAATGCCATTCCGGAATATACTTTTAATGATATTATTCAAAATCCCATAATAAAAAATATGGAAGCTTACTTACCAAAATGTCATTCTGTCCATTTTAAACTTATGAAACAATTTTTCAAAACAAGAATTTATTTTCTTCTAAGAAAATTTAACAAAGCCAGTGAAACTAAGAAATCTGCTAAATGTGATAGTAAATCTGTAGGCATGAGAATTGCCATCAAAAATTTGCAAATAAATTTTTGCATTGTTTACTATTAAAATTTTTTTTCTTGATCAAGAACTTGGAATTCTGTTTTAAAATTGTCTGGGATGTGTCAGTTTTTTCTATGTTAGTATAAAGGTAACAAACTTTTAACCTGAAAAATGTAAATAAAGAAATTAATATGTATAATATGTTAATGCTTTGCTAGAACATTGTTATATATATCATGTATATTAATGTGCTAATATGAAAAATATATAAGTTGTATATATAAGAGCATAATATAATTTTCTAATGTTATTACATTGTTATGCTATTTTTATGAACACGTACAGCATTAATAAATAAAATAAATAAAGTTAAATAAAAATAAAGAAATTAATAATAATAAAAATACATTGTTATGCTATTTTTATGAACACGTAGAGCATTAATAAATAAAATAAATAAAGTTAAATAAAAACAAAGAAATTAATAATAATAAAAATAATAAGTAATAATGAAATTTTAATGCTAATTCCGAAAAAAATGCATGTAAATTGTTTAAATGTGTCAATGTATTGTTTTACTAGCAGACGACAAACTTGATCTTTGCACAAACATGGCGGAGTGTCGCAACTTTCCCCATCTAGTACTTTAGTGTGGGAGGCCTATGTTGCCAGATGCTCCCATAGTTATCGTACATGAAGTTATCTGATTTATTATTAATTTATTTATAATTTATTTTTTGTGGTCGTAAGTGTGGACGGTCGTAAGTCGATGACCAAATGTATTCTATTGATATATATTTTTTTCTGTTAAAAAAGATTATGTAAAGTTAGTTTATCATTTTTTATTGGTAGTAATAAAAGTAGCAATTCTAAACTTATCATTCACGTAAACATCAAGTTATTTTTACTTTTGTATAGTTTTATAATTTAGAAAGATTAAATAATTCGATTATAACAAATCTATCTTCCTACTTTAAATCAATAAAAGAAAATAATTATTTTAAGTTACATTATTTAAATTCAAACTGAAAAATAGTAATGAAAACAAATATTTTTACTATAGAAAGTATTTCTGTATTCAAATATGACTAATGCAAATTTAGAATTCTTTCATGCTGAAATATTTTTATTGATATTTTCGAATAAACAAGAATTCTTTACGTTTAATCAAAAAGTATCGTCACATAATTTTCTATATTTAACATTATTTAGAAAAATTCTTAATGTTTTCTGATCAAAATACAATGAGTCATATTTCAAAAACTTTCCTTTAAAGCAGACAGGACCACTATTCCTTTGTATTTTGTCATAGGAGCTTCTCCGACATCTTTACAAAAATACCAATGCTTTATTTTTAAGTTAGCCTCTTTCAGTGATTCTGTTAATAGCTGTTCGGTTACTGATAAATCGTTAAATTTGATCTCTTCCGATTGATTCACATAAATGCAATATGAGCTTTCTATGATCATAATCATTATCAATGCTCCACTCGGTGTAATATATTTTTCTAACTTTTTAATGGCAGATTTAAAAGCTTCGGGTGTTGGGCAAACACATTCTAAACAGTAGGAAGTAAAAACAACATCGAACATTCCGATATCTTCCTCGATCGGTTGATTTTGCAATATGTCGCAAGGAAGAATTTTCTTCACCTTCTGTCTTATTCTGGATTCTATGGCTTTCACGCCTTTTTCTGTATTACTGTAAAAAATATATAAAATATTTGAAATCATCTTAAAATAAGTTATCCTGAATTATGGTAAGTTGTTGCATACCCATATTCTTCAAATTTGGCTGTCATTTTGATGAATTTAGACCAGTCTAGTGCGAATGGATCGTTATTCAGCCATTTTTGCAATTCTTTACGGTTGGCTTCAGCATAATCAGACAGGAAGATTTCTGAGAAGACCTTACTAGCGGAAGCAATTCTGTGGACAATGGGACCAGATCCAACATCTAATAATCTCTTTCCTTTAATTCTTTCTATTTGTAAACCAAAATTTTATTTTAAAATGTACTATAAAATTTTTAATTTTAGTCATTTCTTAATTTAGTAATAATTTGAGTTGAGATATATCAATGTATTCTGAATATAAGTCTTTCATTATCATCTCCATACTTTATCTGTAATGGTATACAGGGGGTAAATTAATTTTAAAACATTGTAAGACAATATTGACAGTTGCACTGAAAAATTCTTCAAGGAACATTTTTTCAATATGATAAATTAAATATGAAATGGTGACCAAACTGATAAATTTTGAATTAATATAATATTTAAAATATAATTTTAAAGCTGAAAACTTTTATTAATAAGTATTTTTTTTATTCTTAAGTATTATGATCACAAAGTAGACAAAAGTGTCAAAGATTCATACAACACAGTTTCAATTATTGATCATTAGTAATTATTCAAATGCCATCGCTATAAAGTTCAGGAGGAAATAACTTTTCCTTCTTAAATTGTCTTTTGATTTTCAAGATATCTTATTTGCTATAAATTTTTTACAAGTATAGAATAAATGTATAATTTTTACGTATTTTTTTGGATCAAAATTCCCTATCTGGTACCAATCATTCATTTTAACATTGCATTTATGGAAAAATCTATCTCGATTTATGTCATGTTGAATAACGTCACTGGTCCGAAAATGGCATATGACTTGACTTTAAGAATTTTATTTATTTATGTATATTTGAAGTAGAGATATTGTTGTTAATATGTAGCTTTAATGTTATTTTTTATGTAATCATCAAAGGTTGCATAAAAGTTATGAATGATGAACATATTATTCTGTGAAGTTTTAACATATGTAGCCCAAAGTGAATGCTATTTAGGCAGAAGCAATTACATATTTCGTTTATATTTTGCTTATTTAAAAAATAAATGGAAAAATTTCAAGACTTACATAAATATATTTATCTTTAAAAATGGTGAAAACTACTGTGAAGTTTCATGGGGTGAGAAACTTACTTTTCATTTAAATGGACAAAACTTATCTAAATCCATGAAAAAAAAATCATATTTTTCATCATCCGTTAATTATTGGATAATTAATTTTGTTTTTCATAAATGTCATAAGAAATACGGTCATCGTTAACACAAGTAAACTATGCGCTCTAACTTGGCTCAGAATTTCCAAAGTACAGTTCGCGAATTTCCAGAAATACTACATTATACAAAAATACTAAAATAAACCATACCAATAACAATATTAAAAAAGGAATAATAATAATAATAAATATATACTGTATATAATTACAAAGATATAGTTCTATAGATTAGTTTTGTTTGTATACTATATACTGAGAATAAAATAATTTAACAATGGAAGGGATGCGAGTTTCTTTTCCTTTAAAAAGTATCCATAGGGAGGTCAATTTTGAAGCAATCAGACAATAAACTGGCATTAATTTTATATTTTTATAATTTGTGAATATCGATTCCAAAATGCAAGTTATGCCTTCTGTTAGTTGTTATGTAACTTGTGTCATTCTATATTTGTATATTATTCTCTGTTTCAATTTATTAAGGTGTTTTTAAGTCTGATGCAATTAATAAATAACAGATAAGATTTGTTTTATATCGTCCATCCTTCGTAAAAACTCTCAAAATTTAAGTTATGCCTCTACAATTATTTTTAATTCTCTTTCTGGAATAAATTGATTTTGAAATTATATTACGAATATTTAACAATCGAAAACTGATAAAAATGGGGCAATTGACATTTTACAATTATTGGACACACAAGGTTTTATTCTAGATATATTTTGTGTATTTTTATATATTCGACAACCACAATGGCAGTAAAAATAAATACAGGCACTTCTCTAGTTACTGATATAATTCGTATGTAAATTTTGTTCGTAACTCAGATACTGCTATTTTTTTGGCTCAAAAAGTATTGAAATAACTTTATATACTGTATACTGTAATATATTTTACAGTTGAGCCAATTAAGTTTTTTTATTTCACAAATTTTAATGAAAAGTTCCGATTATAAAACGAGTAACGTTTTGTGTAATTGATGCCATCTTGAAATATTGCCGTATTATGTTAATTAACTGTATAATTTTATATTATATTGGTTGCTAGAGCATTTTGCTATCATATTACTTAAAATTATCGAAGAGTTTTTGAAATTTCGAGAAATTTTAAGATAAAATTTCATGTTCGCAAATAGAGGAACTCTACATTTGGGAAAACTGTTGCGAAATGTAATTTCCGAGAAGCTTCCATGAACTGTCGAATGCGATTCAACATCCAATAATATCTTTTCTTTATTTCCTTATTTTAAAAAACGAAAATATAATTTAAAAATTTGTTCAAAAATTCAAATTTTTATCATTTTCCTACTTGCTGGTTAGGAGAAATTTTAAGATTCATGAGGAATATGATTAAATAAATTTAAAGGAGATTAAGCATACAAATACATCATAAAAACGTGTCGAAATATAAGTCTTTCAGTATGATCAACACATATTTTGTCTATAATGTCATACAGGAGATAAATGAATTTCTTAATATAGCAAAATTAAAAGGGGGAACTAAAAACTTACCATTCTGAAAAATTCTGTAGAGTGTCATGGCAATGAACTCTTCCTCTTCAATTTCTTGACTCAGTAGATGTTTCCTGTAGAATAATGGAAATTCACCGATTTCATACATCTTGGAAAGTTTATAATCTTGAAAATGATCTACGCACGAAGGGTCCTCCATGTCGAATTGAAGTCTATAAATCAAAATAAATAAATAATAAGTAAATCTGTATCCATAAAAATTATTTATCTTAGTTTAAGAATATACAATAACAAATATGTTTAGATTTATAATTTTTATCGAATGCTACATGTCAAAATAAAAAATGGTTATTATTTTGCATTATCCTATAATAATAATTAAGATATTTTTAATGACATATATTATATAAAAATAAATAATTAAAGACTAACTCTGAAAAAAAATTAATATGAAAAATGGATACTTTACAAAGGAAACCTTTTGCTGTTTCGCCCAACTCTAAGATATTTATATAGAATTAATGTTTATTTATTTTTAGTGACGTCATCGGTAGCCTTCATTTCATTAGTTATTAAAAACGAAAGTTCAACAGTTAAACTTTCGTTTTTAACAATGGGTTGCACGTAATGTTTGTATATCGTGATAGGTTAAGCGTATTCACACAATCCGTTCTATTTTCAATGCAATTTATAAATAAAATAATCGCGCAACCGTGCTTCTATTGCGTTACTATCGATTTTAACAAACTTTTAACGATAATATAAATTAATAAAGTTAATTAATATTTTCAGAAATTCATTTATTAGATTTTTAAATTATATTAAATTATAAAATTTCGTTCGTTGATTTTCTTCAAGTGAAATGAATTTTACTAAAGAAAATGCAACTTGTTACTAATTTATTGATTTTTAAAACATTTTAAACATTTCAGTAGTTTTTTTTTATTATAATATTAATCACCAGGTCCGCCAAGAGAAATTTTCGGGCCTGTGACAAATCTATGGTCCGGGCCCCACTTAAAAAAGTTCATCACTTTGGTTTAATAAAAATTTTTCATGAGATTCAGTAACACAACTAACCTATATTTTTTTCTGTGTGATGTAACACAGCTTTCCACCAAGTTGGTACTAAATGATAGGTTATTCCAATGCTCAATATGGGCTACTTATATCCCTGGTGAGATTAACCGTCAGGTGAAAGTTGAAGTTCAATAGGTAGATCCAGATCCGTTCTGAAAAACTTTGTAAGTATCAACCTAAACCTACTGAACTAAACCTGGACACCAGGCACAGCACGCTCCTATCCCTGCAGTCCATCCTAAAATTGACCTATTGAACTGTTTAATAAATAATTTTGTACTTATCAAATAGTGTTATACATAAAATAGTTTATTTTGGCACAAGTGTTTTGGGTGGTAGACAATGCGCTCTGGCGACTGCCTGCGACCTATTTGATACGTTATGTGACGCATTGTATTGTGATATTATGCTGTGTCCCATAATATTAGTTATGTGACACGGTCGAGGCCCTCTTCGATGCCGGGCCCGTGACAAAAGTCTCGAATATCACCCCCTCTCGGCGGTACTGTTAATCACTGTGATCAGGTAAAGTGACCGACGTTTTCAATGCATAAAATTTCGTTTAGTTATTAAATAATTTTCATCGAAATATATAATTTCAACAAAGAAATAATTAATTAACGATTATAGGATTAAAAATTATATCTTAAAAATAATCTTCGATGAAATGATTTTCGTGAACATCATAAAAATTAATCAAATAATTTAAAAGTGTCTAAAAAAAACCATATCTTAGAACTTTGAATGTGAAATATTTTTGAATAATTAATTCTAGAAAATAAAGTGATATTGCATCGATTTTGGCTTGAACTTGACGCTAAATTTCATAAATACTTATGAATAATTATGAATAAATAATATTTTGAATATTTAACTATCAACTTAAAACTGTCATATGGAGTGAGGTTTTCCAGCATGTCATGCCTATTCAATTTTATAAAAAAATCTAACATTTAGTTCAAAATTTATTAGAGGAAGACATATACAGAGCAAGATATTGTTTATGAATTCTCTAAAAAGTAATAAATAGCAAATTTGATCGAGTGAGATAATTTACATTTTATATATTTTTCGGTTTTTAATGAAATATAGTAATTGTCGCAGTAAAAGCTATAATATATTTGTTTTATATAAATAATATAAAAGTTCTTACAAAGTATAATTTTCTCAAATTTGAGCAACAGTTAATATTATTAAAATCCTCAATTTTTCATTTTTCATAAAAATTCAAAAAATAAATAAAACTATTGTCCGAAAGCCGCGTCTAGCTAAAATGGATGAGTCCAAACGAGAAAAGGAGAGTCGCAGTCGGTATAATGACGGGTGAATTAATATTATATTAAGTTCTGTTAAATATACTATTTCCAACGCCGAAACTAATCAGTTAGCATTCGACATTACAATAAACTTCCATTCAACTTCAGTTATTTTGCGTTTGAAACAGCATGTGCGAAGCTGTCATCCCTATTTTGTCACTAGACTCGTTCAGTTAGCGCATGCGTACTTGCATCGATGGTCGCGGCTAAGTTGGACAGACAGTATAAAATACTGCATATAAGCCAGGAAATTTTAGCTACATCGAACAAGAAACAACAACAACAATAATTTTGCATATACATAAAGAAAATAGAGGTTACATTTAAAATAAAGTAAAAATGGTTTAACATATCGCACACGTATTTCTAAAGTGACACAAGTCAAAAACGAACGTTTTTGAGAAAATTGGAAAAACTATGAAATCAGCTTAACTAAAAACCATTATATAACTAATAATTTTTTCCAAAATTTGTAATCTTTTGAAACCATTTTTTAGGAAAAGGTTTTCAAAAGATGATGGAGGATTGCTTCCCAGTTATAAAATGGTGCGAACATAAAAATGCAAGTTTTTGACTTATGTCACTTTAGAAATACGTGTGTTATATGTAAATTGCTTGAAATAAAAATATAAACTGTAAATTGTATATTTATCTCAATAGAATATGTATACAGTGATACGTCGGATCACGAACGTCTCGGTCTACGAACACCATTTGCGAACAAATTTTGCTTCGCTTTACTCGATATATATCAATAGAATATGTATACAGTGATACCTCGGATCACGAACGTCTCGGTCTACGAACACCATTTGCGAACAAATTTTGCTTCGCTTCACGAACGATGCTTCGGTTCACGAACACACACGCACGGAGCGCAGATGACTCGCAGCGCACAAAACCCAACGCACAGCCTTGCCCCCAGTAGCAATCCAGTTCGCCCAGCTCACGTGGATACAGTGGAGTCCCAACAACAAGTATTGATATTTTAGTTTTTTCTTTATTTAATTAAATTTATCCCTTATTATGGCTCCCAAAAAAAGTTAAAAGTGCTAGTGAAGGTGGTGATAAGAATCCTAAACGTATTACTGTTGATACAAAACAGGAAATTATAGCTAAACATGAAAATGGTGTTCGTGTTTCGGATCTCGCCAAGGAGTACGACATGGCGAAATCAACGATCTGCACTATTCTAAAGAACAAAGATACGCTGATGAAAGCTGATGTATCTAAAGAAGTGAATAGATTAACGAAGCATAGGTCTCAAGTGTTTCAAGAAGTAGAGAAATTGTTGTTAGTTTGGACTAATGAAAAGGGGCTTAAGGGAGATAGTGTAAGCGAGGCTTTGATATGTGCGAAGGCTTTACAGGTTCATCAATATTTATTGGCGAACCAGCTCAAATACAAGTGATACAAGAGTCTAACGAAAAACGTATTATTTGGATTTGCATTAATAGCAATGGGAAAAATTGATTCGGATCACGAACAGGGTCAAGGAACGGATTATGTTCGTGAACCGAGGTACTACTGTGTAGTAATTCGAATATGGCATATATTAGAAATTTCATTTATATAAGTTTTAAATTAATTACTGCTCAAACATTGCTCCAAAAATTAATATTCAACAGATAACGTTTTTAAAATTCTCTTTTAATACCATGTTAAACGTATTGTAATGAACAATTTTTATAAGATGGTATACGATATATGATACATAACGCAAATATTAATAAATTTTTCTATTAAAAAAATGATAAATGTGCGAATCGGTTCCGACCATATCGAAATTGTTAAAATTTAATAAGTTTTTTGCTTTTATTTATGTGATTTATGATTTAAAAATCTGCATTTGAACACATTGTTTAAGTTTTATCGTTATCACAGTGACGGTTGTGCAAACGTCACTGTGGTCACGGTTTGGGCAGGTGCTCAAATAATTCTTTCGCTGGTTTGCATAAATGAGCCGATTGCGCAACTGGGTCTATTAGGGATGAATCTCAATCATCCCTAATAGAATTAAAATTCATTAGTACAACTATATTATTTCAGCAACCAACCAGTGAAGTTCAATTGTGCAACCGAGCCATTTGAGCAACCTAAGAGAGAGGGGTTCATTTTAAGCAACCGTGTTAACGATAAAAATTAAACAACGCATTCAAATGAAAATTAAAAAATCGCAAATCATCGAATAATATATTATTCTGATGTATAAGAAAAATTGAAGCTTTGAATCAGGAATTGAACCTGGACTCGCCAAGATGGAAAGCGACTGCTTTACCACATACTTATTAGCCATTTTTTGCACTTAATAACAAAATTCTGTTTTTTTTAATTCAGTGTAATGATCACCTAATAATAGAAAATAACAATAATATTTTATAAATTTTAATAGAATGATATATTATTTATATTAAAAAAATATTCTAATATGATATGGATTGTTTGTTGTACGTTATTTATTTGGATTGAAAAAAAAATTGTTTTGATTACTGATAACTTTTATGTATAAATTATAAATAAAATTTTATTCTAATATATAAAATCCATCGGGATATTAAATTAATGCAATTTATTAAATCGATAGAAAGTAAAAAATCCCGTACGTGTGGAATGATACTTAAAATTATCGACCGTGTGGGTCTTCTCTTGTGTGAGGGGTCGGAACTTGAAATCGTATGCGACTTGTCTGTCTCCACCATTCCCCGATTTACCGCGGTGTCGTTCAGATAAACGGAAGCTTTCGGAGATGAGCTAAGGAATTTGTAAAAGACAGGGGAGAGATACTATTAGAATAAATAGGAAGATATATGATGACATGTTGTCCCCAATAATAATAAATTGCTATGTAAGTTTTCGTGCAGGTGACAGGCGAGAATTACAGAAACTTACACCTAGCGCGTCGTAGATTCTAAAAAATAAACACCTTATCTCTCCCTGGGAAAGGTGAAAGAGGAGATCACCATACTTTAAGAGCCAGCACCGACTTTTTTCGGAACTTGCTTGTCCTGCGAGGCTTCCCCGCTTGTCATATTCGAGCTTGCTCTCAGTTTCCGATCCTCTGAACGCACTCCGATTGTCCCCCGCTTTGAATGAGACGCTTTCCACTCATCTGTGATTTTTCTACTGGTTCACTGATTATACTATCCCAAAACAGATTAAATATTGTGAGTTTGGACTAACGACTGTATTTGACCTCCGTCCCGATCGACCGAATTGTGAATATTTCATCTATACTAGAAATTAATCTCAGGTACCTCTCTCCATATGTCAAGGACTCTTAACTACAAAACGTACTCAGAAGTCTCTTTTATTAAATAAAAAAAGCAGTTGAATTCTCAATGTTGTCTCCAATTGCACTGACTGACCTCATTACTTATCCTTATCCACCCCTCGCCGTCCACTAAGGCGAGAAACTTGGTTGGTCTCTGGTCCCCGCGAGTTCCATACCTAAGCGCTCTCCATACTTGCAAAATTTTTTTGTTTGTTTCCAGAATATGCTAATTGATTTTAATTATATATACTGCAAATAGACCATTTTTTATTAAATAAAAACATTAAAATTATTCTAAATTAATGCAACAAATTCATTTATAACAGCAATAAATTCGAATTTCTCAATAATGTATTCATACACTTCAGTTTTTATTGTTTAAAATCTTTAAATATATCTTTAATTAATTATAAAACTCCAATTAACGAAGATACTACGGTAATATATTAAAAAATATATAATAATTTTAAAATAGTAAAACATGCAAACTTCATAATGAAGTCAATTTTATTCGGTATTTCCTCATCAGAAAAATTTATGATAAAAATTTATGCACGTAGAAGAGTAGCTAAATTTAGATATCGAAAATGAAATTAAAAGTAATTGCCGAACCGTATTAAATGCAATGTTGACGAAATAATTGAAAAAAAAAAATTCGTATCTCAGTTCTTTAATATATAATATCAACAAAACTGGATAACTAAAGTTATTTATTTATAAATTATCATCATCTCAATTTTTCTAACTTATAATAATTTAATAAATAAAAAAATATTTAAATAGATAGACAATAAAGTTAGTCGGAATAATTTTACTTTTTTACTGCACTTTATATATCTATCTATTAATATACAATATAAAAAACATAAAATTATATGAAAAACATAAAAATGTTCGAAATTATTTTCCATTATAAATTACTTTATGTAAATCTATCTTAATAATGGAAAATTACCTTTTTTTAAGTTAAGTTTTATAAGAGCATAAATTCTCCGAAAAATATATTAAATAATTTTGATATTTGCAATTATTTTCTTTTTAAACAATTTTATTGATTCCTAAAATAATTTATTAATGAATAAACAGTTGTTGAAATTTTAGAAAGGACTAGATTTAAATAAATTAACACATCACAAGCTTTCATGGATATTTATTAAAATAAATATTCATGAAAGCTTGTGCCATGTTAATTTATTATGTAATGTTTAATTTATTAACATCTTAAGATTTTAAATATTCTGTCATGGATTATATTAAATAATTTATTTTTAAATTAATAAATCTAGAAAGGTAGATGCGAACCACGTCTATGTGCCATGAGTCAGAACCGCAAAGTAAACTGAGTTTTTTTCCTTATATTCGAATATTTAATATAAAAATTTAAATGAATCAAATTCTATATTAATTGTAAACATGTTAATTTATTATGTTATATTTAATTTATTAACATCTTAAGATTTTAAATATTCTGTTACAGATTACATTAAATAATTTATTGTTACAAATTTTGAATTTGATTCATTTAAATTTTTTAAATACTCGAATATAAGGAAAAAACTGAGTTGGGGTTCTGACTCGGTGGATCGCATCGCACTTTCTGGATTTATTAATTTTAGGAGAATTATAATTTAATTTTTTTCCAAAATTTAGTTATTAATAATAAAATAAATCTTTTAATGATCTCATGATTATCACTTAAATTTAAGAACGAGATCTTTCCATTGATGCCATATTTACATGAATCGTTTCAGTTTGTTCACTAGAATACAACTTTTTCTCTATTAACATAGTATGAATAGGAATTTTTCTCCTATAAAAAACAATTAATTCTCTTGTATCATACAATTAATTAATAGAAAATTAATTTCTAAAAACTAATCATTAATTTTTGCGTATATATAATAAGTTTATATTCCCACATCCGAGTTTTGATACCTGAAATTTAAATAGATTAAAATTTGCTTGTATACATTTTTTTTATACAGCAAGCAACATTTAAAAGTAGTTAAAGGGTTTCAAATACAAAATTTGAATGATTAAAGAATTTGCAAACTATTTTTATAAGGAAAAAGAAAGAAATCTATTAGTAAAATCTATTCAATATTTCATTAGTACCGTCGTATAAAATCATATTAATCAAATTAAATTCTTGTTTATTTCTGTTTTAAAAATTCGGAATGTTGTTAAGAACATAAATTTGAAATTTAGGAAAAAAATCATAAATTAAAAAATATATGATTCATATTCGTATTTTCCGATAAGCATTGATGTAAGTGAAGACCTTCACTTACATCAATGCTTATCGGAAATTTTTTATCTTATTGTGTAGAAATATTTATATTTAATAAAAACATTAATTTCTCTTCAGATTAAAAATTGTTTATAAGAATAATTAATTTTTTAACCATCACATTAATAATAATAATTTACTTAAATTTTGTTTGTTTTGTAATGAATAAATATAAGCAGAAAAAAAAAAGGAAAATATAAGTAAACAGTTTGCTGATAGTAGTTAATGTAATAGCTGCTTTCTTTCAGATAAGGATATCTGTTGTGTGCGAAAAATATTTTCGAGTAACGATGTAAAGAAAATTTTTAAATTTTTAATGCAACCATTTATTTTATAATGGATCACGTAGAAACTTCAAAATTAATTATATAAGTGGGATAGATAACTGTCTGAATAAGATTTTGATGTTCAGCGATGCTTTGTTACACTGTAACATATTATACGAATGACAGACACACCAAAAAATTTATTATTTAAACTTTTTGTTAAATATGTGACAAAAACTTTTCAAATCACTATAATATCATAATTGTGCGGCAAATAGTTTCAGTGATGTCTGTGTTTTAAAATTTAGAAGAGCTGATATCTTGCAGGTTAGGTTGGATTAGTTTTAAAATGCTAAATTTGCACCAGAGATGCTGCTGGTAGCGGATATTTGTAGAGCCTATGAAGGCTGGTTAACATCCATAATGACCCATTACCGGAAGTTTCAACTATGAGGTTCAAAGTGGATCTCGAACCACTCCTGAAAATGGAGTTATAGGACTCGGAAATGAATTCGCTACTCAAAGATACGCGGCATTCAGCCCCCAATATCTTCTAAACGAGACCATTTTAACACTGTCAAAATTTATAGACATGCAAGTTAGATGAAAGGAACAGTTCCATAAAATTTCACTATTCTTTCATGTTTAGTTCCCAAGTTATTTTGATAACTGATAAACCCACGAACGAATGGAAATATAAATCCAAGTAACCAACATCAAGATATATCAAGATTAAAGTATAAACGTATACTTTATACTTGGTTTAATGAGGCATTCATATCTGTGGTGTACGGCATAAAACCATATCCTGCTGGACTCGTTTCAAGTTTAAATTCGTTGAGTGAAGTATGGTATCGTACAATCAGAAAAATAAATAGTATATTATTAATCAAGAACAAATCACAGATGTTTCTGACTTAACATCTATTGAAAAAATTGATAAAGAAACATGATCTGCAGATGTTAATGAAATTTATGAAACGAGACCTATCATCTGAAACGATAAACTACAATGATCCTCGGTTTAAATCGCGAAAAATAAGCTTGCTTCAGGTTAAGGCAAAAAATCTTGAAAAATCTTACAGATCTTTTTTTATGCTGATGAGGAAGACACCCAAAATTGCTTTTTTATAGGGTGTATATGTATAAGTAAATAAATAAACTTTTAAAAATATTTTTTTGTAAAAAGTATTGATAAATATCAATCAAATAATAATTAACGATTTCTAGATATTTTTTATAAAAAATTAAAAATAAGGTGTTAAAAATATATTATATGAATGGACATATTTTTAAATTTGCATTTTAGTTTTTTAATCACTTTGGAATATGAATAAAAAATATATTTATGAAAACTTTATTTTTATATATCTAAGATATAGCTTTAAAACAATGATGGGTGGTTTTATATACGTAAAAATTGATACCGACAATTTGTAATTAGGTGCATCTTCTAGCCGATAAAATAATGGAGGGTATTATTAACAGATGACATCATCTACTCTAAACGAAATCGAAAGTTCGTTCTTAATGATTTCATATTCAGTTTTAACTAGCCAATGGCAGCATTGATGATGACGACATCTATTATTCCAAACAAAATAAATATAGTGAATTTTCACATCAAGCATACTGTAGTCACATGAATTTCATTAGATTCGATTTAGTAATTATAAGGTAAGATTTTAGTTATATTATTTGCTTTAATAATATTTTTTAAACTTTCTTACACTTAAAATTTATAAATTCAGGTCCTTATTGTAAGAAAATCGTTAGAACATGGACATAATCAGTAATATAGATGAGGGGAGTAGCTATAAATATTCCAAATTGTATACTACGTCAGAATTCCCGATTTTCTATCGACAACACTTATTGAATGAAGAAACTGAAGAAGAAGAATTTATTTCGTTCACGCTCTTTATGATTTTTAATAACGGTAAAAATCTTAAACCTTTATAATTAATTAAATATATGGTTTCCTTACAATATAACCTTTATTTATTCATTTTTCATTTGAAACAGAACGAATTAAATGTAAAAGATTACTGGATGTAGGATCCGGTCCTACGGCGCACAGAATTGCTTCTGCAAGCAAAACATTTGCAGAAATTTACCTTTCCGAATATGCAGCCATATAAAATGAATTTAATATATGGTTTCCTTACAATATAACCTTTATTTATTCATTTTTCATTTGAAACAGAACGTAATCTCTTAAATGTTATAAACCAACATGTTTGGACTTGTATCTTGCAAATACAATAAATTTTTATGCTCTACATTTCAAAAAAGAAGAAAAAATTTAGAAAATTTTTTACATAAGTTTGATTTACAGAGATCATCAAGATATACATAAATCTAGAATACCTATAATAAAATTCAAAATGAAATTTTCTATTGATATTGCATATACCAAATGCACTACCAGTAAAGTCCCATTTATTCAGATACCATTGAAAGATTTATATACACCAGGGATGCACAGACTTGTTAAGACCAAAGACTGCATAGATTAACCATGACTTATAGAAGGGCCATAAAAAAACCACAAAAGTTATATATCCACAGTGGCCAAATTACGGCTCTTTGGTATCTTCAGTGTGGCTCCATACCATGAAAGTTAATAGCTGATATGGAGAAAATACTTACTTAATTTTAAAAAATTATATATTTGTAATTTGTTCATTTATTGTAGAAAGCAGTATGTATCTGTATGAAATAGCTGCATGTGAAATATAAATAAACAAATTTTTGAAACTGTTGTTAAGATTACCCAAAAAAACTGATGTGGCTCTCATTGACCTAGGAAGAAACTGAATGCGGCTCTCAAATATTTGAAATTCTCCTATGTGGTATGTGACATGAAGCTTGGCCACTCCTGTTATATTTCATATCATGTTTATTAATTACATGTTACAAAGAAACATAATCAAAATTAAACAAAGAATTTTTAATTGGATGGGTGGTATTGCATTGATTTAACAATTTTATTTTAGATTCGACATTTGTAGTATCCAAACAGAAAATTGATTCTAAATTTTCATTAGTTTAAGCGACAGTGCTATCTGTGCACATGTATAATTTTTTTAAATTATCTATTTCACACATACAAATACAGTAAAAATAAAAAAATATTTATTATTACAAATATGATTATTTTTTTTTTCATTATTATTTAAAAACATTATTATCCAATCATTGTAAACATAATTTCACATCAGAAAATAATATTTGAAAATGCATTGTTCAAAACTATAAATAATATTTTGTTAATTGTGTGACTTGTTAATATAACACATGGTGAGACAGGCCTCCAACAAATCAACGGAGTGTGAGGTCCCAGGAGACCCACCCTTTTTATGTAAAAACACAATTGACTTTCGAGATCTGAATGATCTAAATTTAAGTTAAAATTCATCTAAATTTTAATAATTATTTTTCTCCACATTTGGCAATGTTTTACAACGGGAAGTAGAGTCAGAAAAGTTAATATAAACAACGGGCATTGTATCAGGAGAAAGATCTCTCCTTTCGTCTGTGTTCCTGCTTTGGAATTAATAATCGTATTAATCATCTCTGATTACAAACATATAAAAGGAGTAACATTTATTTGGACATTGTTCCTGGTCACCAGTCATGAACCAGACGGTTCCCGGTTCTCGAGTTGGTCAGCTATTGGACAGCACTGGGTTCTCGTCGCATCTGCCCTCTCTGGGGGACTGACGTCATCGCATAGATATAGAAGATAGAAAATGGGAAACAAGAGTAATTAGACATGGAGACAACAAGACAAAGAAGAATATAGAAGAATCCTATAAAGAGAATACCTAGAAGAATATACAACAGATAGAGTAGATATATATATAGGAAATATTATAAGTATTGAAGAAAGACAATAAGAATCTAAAGAATACAAAAAGAATATAGAGAAGAAAAGAGCATATAGATAATCTAAGAGAAAATAGAATTAGTCTACAGTTCCCGCTAACTGAGCGGATGATGGAAGTTATCAACAGAGGGTATTACTATAATGGATGGCAGAAAAAAGACTCTATTTTCCAGGTATACCGCAGCGTGCAATACTTAGTTCTCTTTCGATCCTTTCAGCTATCTAAATCATTCGCGTCTCTTTCTGATAGTTAGTTTCTATTTGTAATATTGTTATATCTTTGTTAGCTAATTACTGTTTTATTGTTAAATAAACTTGCTTTGTTATGTTAATTAGGAATTGGTCATTCTTTCAAACCCAGAACTCTGTGCCACTTAACCACGCAGCCTTATTCTAAATTCGGCATAACTGACGTAATTTCAACAGACCTATTGCAGAATTCTTACAGGAGGACTGCAGTTTGTGCATCCTCTAATGCAGACTGATTTTAATAATTTTATAATTAAAAAAATGGAAATTTATTTAAATAAATTAAAATGCAACAAATAGTTCAACAAATAAGTTACCTTTGTTAATAATAGATGAAACTGGCAAACAAATATAATGAAATAGAAAATTAATGGCAACTGAACAGTACAGAAGAAACAATACGCTATCTGTGTTGGCTTCATATTGTTATCATCAGCCCAGAAATATTGAGATATGACAAAACAACAAAGTAATGCAATGTTTCTGAAGCAATTGCTCGTGTGCAATTTAGCTCTTATTTTTTCATTTCATGCACAGTTCTTTTAGGATGTTTATCTATATTCTTTGTCTTTTTCTCTGTGCTATTTCTATAAAGTTGACACCATTGTAAACTTAAATAAAAATAATGAATATAAATGTAATAATCATAAACAGTACTTTTATTAGCAATAAATGAAATTTGGCAGGGAAAAAACTGGCAATGCTGGAAAATGACATGGGTTCAAGTCCCTGACCAATTTTCCAGACTATTGCAACAGTCTGATATATGGAAAGCATCCTTTTTTGTATCTGGTTTTTCATTTTTGTGTTCATTAAATTTATTCTGATAAAGTGGAGTGTAATAATAAATATTGGTAGTGGACAATCTTAATATAAATTTTGGATATTTCTGACTTAGGACAGTGGGAATTAATATAATAAAATGATGGATAAATTGGATTTTACTGTATATAATACTGTAATAAGATTTCTGACATGATGACGTTACATTCAAAAATTTTTCACCACAATTTGAATCATTGTAATTTAGAATTCTAATTCCCATAGGGCAATATATTAGATCCTTGTTTAATGTTGCCTCATTTAATGTCATTTCACTATTACATTGTGAGCAAAAACTACATTAATTAATTAAAAATTTTGAGGCAGTGGAACTGAATAAAATCCTATTTTGTTACATTTCCTGTAGGGCTGGCTATACCTTTAGAAAAATTGAAATTAGTATATCTTTCCCTTCATGTGTCATAATACTTCATAAAAGTATCCCTAATTATAAAAGTTGGCTGGTGGCCAATTGGAAAAGCAGTTAATTTCCACCTTATCAGGATTCAATTCTAGGTCCCATATCCTCAGTTGAAAAACTTCAGGAGGGGCCTTGAACCCAATTTTCAACATTCCGGTTGACTCTCTTATGTGTGATGATGGGCTGTCTGCCAGCAAACATATCCCATATGTAACTTGTCATACATTCAGGATTGGCTCAGATTGTCCTATATTTCAATGGTTGGCCAGGATTATGTCCAAGGTTTTAAAATGTTCTAGATTTCAAATTATTTTCACTTTGAGTATTTTATCAACATTTCATTTGTTTAGATGAATCAATTTTTTGAATGTATTGTAGTTGAGTAGCAACATAGTATTTCTGCAAGAGTTGCACAAATACTGTGTTGCAAACTCTTGCACAGTAATAAATTTTAAATTTTTTTTGTTTATTATAAACAAAATATTATATATATTATATATTATATTAATATTTATTTTTAGTTTATTTCACCAATTGATAAATTTTGGATTTCAAATGAAATTTAAATCCTAAAATGAACAGTAAAAGAAAGTGTGAATCTATGGACAAATTTAAAGAAGAGTAAAAATATTTAATAAAGCAAAGTGACAATAAAAGTCGTTTCTGTATAAAAAATTAATTAAGGTTGTTACATTTTAAAGAGTATAAAATAAGACAGTTATAAATTTAAAAATTCAGTTACTCCCAATTAATTGAGACAGTCAGAAATTATTTCCTAGATAATCCATAAAATATTTTTAAAAAATGAAATTATGGCCAATATAAATTTAATATTAAAAAATAAATATATTGCATACATAAATTTATTCAAATATCTATTATATATCAAAAAATGAAACAAGAAATTTGTTTATAACAAAAAATTATTATAGTATTTGTAATTTTAATTTTATTCTAATTTTAATCATCAGTTATCTAAGATATAATAAAGGAATGAATTTGACGCTTTTAAAAATCTTTTAGATATTGCATCTAAAGTAGTAAAACATTGATAACTAAACATCATTATTGGGTTGCAAATTAGCACCAATTAATTTGCAACCCAGCTAATCCACCCTGGAGTCTACTATATATATATTATTGAAATATACAATAAACTTTGTATAACACTGTACTTGTATACATGGATTCATATAATGCTATGAAAAATTGTGATAGTGCTCATATAATATCCATATAAGCCTCATATAACCTATGTGACTCATATAACTTGAATTCATATAATGCAGAACATATACAGTTGACTCTCTTATAATGCAGGGAATATCTTTATTTATATATTAACATTATCATTATTATTAACTTTACAGATATAACTTGTTATTTAACAATGATTTATAATATAAGTTTTAATCTAAACTAATAGTTTTGGTTATACTTTGTTAACATTTGTATATTTTTGAAGTATATTTTTTTCAATAATATGGTATCAAGTTTTTCTTTCTAATATAAAATATTCATGTTAATATTTTTTGCTGATCTTTGTCTCAGCATATACTACATTATCATTTTCATGTTTATTAATTTTTATTAACAAACAATTTCCTTTTAATTAATTAATAAGTAAAAGCTAACAAAAAGTACAATAAATTTTATAAATGCAAAGTTATTGTTTTGTTATTTATAATATACAAAGTATATTTGTTTTCCTTTAATTATTAATGTTTAGCTTTGATATTTTTAAAATATTTTGAGAAAATCAAAAGAGAAAATTATAGAAAAATTTAATGATGAAAAGTGAAAAGGTTAATTTTTTTTAAATATAAAATGATATTTTCTAACTATTTGTATATAAATAAAATATAATAAGCTCAATTGATTAAATTTTGCTTTTAATTTCATTATTATTTGATAAATAAAATATTGAATTTGTAATAAAATTTATAAATAATCTTATACTAATGATGAGAAAATATTATTGATGCCTTGAGAAATAAAATAAATGTGAATATATAATCACTTAAATGTGAAAATTTATTAAGTATAATTAATAATAGTTCCATATGTATTTAATAAGATATTTTTAACACAGGTATCTCTTGCTATACACAATCTCACTTTATGTGATTTAAAAAAGTAAATTAACTTACAAATATACAATACAAACTTCAAGGGAATTATAATCCAAATAAATCCAAACAACTTGCAAATATTTTATTGTTAGGAAGTGTATTTTTTCAAGAAAATTACAAATTTATATACATTCAATTAAAACCTTCCAAAAATAACAGATATTTTCCATATTCGGAATGAATCGATTTTAGAACTCGATTTATTCCTCCATCTGACGGCCAAACCACAGAAAAAAGTTCATCTTTAAGATTAAACAAAAAGAGAAAAGAAATTAGACATACTACCATTCATTGTTTAAAAGATGAAAGGTTAAAAGTTTTTATGATTTTTTGTAAAAATAAAATATACTGTAGTTGGAAATAGAAATTACTTTATAGTACTTTGTTATATACAAGGTGATTCAAAAGATTGCGGAAAAATTGAAGGAGCATGTAGAGGAGGCAATTATGAGCAAAAGTTCTTAGAGTCATTTTTGATTTAGGGTTTTGTTAAAATGATATAACACCTGAAAGTTTTGTGACGTATCTGACGTGGTATGGTGCGCAGCATCTGTCATGGTACGTGGAATGCTCAGGATTTTTGAAAGATTGCCCCAGAGTTTCGTTTGATGATATGTTTGCATTATAGGTGGTCGTCGGCAGTTCGAACAACTTTTGTAAAATTGTTCGAATCGTAGGCGCCGCACGATTGTATCCGTGCTGATGTAACCTTTGCATAATAAATGTTGCCAATCCTAAGAATACTTCATCGATCTGTTGAGATTCTCAGTAGTAGAATCGATCTAAAAATGGCTTGCTTTCGGCATTTTATACACGTTTTAACACCTAAAAAAATGACGTCACAAAATGTTCAGGTGCTATATCTTAACAAAGCCCCAAATCAAAAAATGACCGTAAGAACTTTTGACATTCTCAGTAGTAGAATCGATCTAAAAATGGTTGAGGCTTGGCTTGCTTTCGGCATTTTATACACGTTTTAACACCTAAAAAAAATGACGTCACCAAATGTTCAGGTGCTATATCTTAACAAAGCCCCAAATCAAAAAATGACCGTAAGAACTTTTGCTTAGAATTGCCTCCTCTTCAATTTTCCCCAACCTTCTGAATCACCCTGTATATAGTACTGCGTTCTTTAACTTACAAATAAACTTTCAAACAACTAGATATAAATGCCTTAGAAATACTTGTATTTTATAACAAATATACAGTATTTCTAAATATTTTACATTACAGTATTATTAATAGAACAATTAATTATACTATACTGTATAAAATTTTATATTTTATAAAAAAAGCATTTAATCACAGAAATATAAAACTTTAATCATTTTTACAGTGAGACATTACAATTTGCATGATCCATCCGTCTACATTATTTATTGTCACAAATCTAATACTCCCCTCCCTCCCCAAACAGCGTGACTTGGTTTATGGATGTTCCTTCCACATGGCCTACATTGTGAAGAACTCCATGTGGAAAGGGCAATTGCTTTAGGCATTATCTGGTATAATGCTTTATCAAGAGGCACGGCAGCGACTCTAAGCCAAGTGTAGTGTTGATAGTCACTGACTGACTATTATTACCGGAGTCATTACAGCCAAAATTCAATGTAACTTTGATCCTAAGTTAAATATTATTAATCTGACAATTACATTTTGAGAAAAGTATTCAATAGGATAGAATGCCAAATTTGAAGTTTGATATCCAAATTAATAATAGAGCGGTTTAAAAATTGCAAAAATCGAAAAAAAGCGTCATTTCCTCTGCAGACATTTCTACAGGTCGCATCGTTTAACTGATATCGATGAAATTTGGAATATAGTGTTTACTTGAGGTCCCCTGAAAATTTGAGCACAATCGAGTCAAAACAAATCTCTGAAAATTTGAGCACAATCGGGTCAAAACAAAGTGGAGAAGGGGGTCCGATTATCATAAATGCCTTTACATATTGTATTGCTTAATAGATTTTGACCAAATTCAAAATATAGGCATAGTATAGTTCATTTAAAATCATCTAAAAATTTTTGGCCAATTGGGCTAACTCTTTTACTTCTCGTCTCGTTCAACCGATATCGATGAAATTTGGGAAATAGGTATTCCTTAGATTACTTGAGATCCTCTAATGCCACTATAATTCAACTTGATATAAATGTCCTAATTAAATAATAACTATCTAAAAAATTAATGATATCCCATCAAAAACATCTCACATGTTAAAAAATAAGCCAAGTACAATATTACCGAAACGGTATTTGTGAAAATTTAGATGCGGTTATTTTAGTTGGTGTTATCATATTAGTTTCTTAAATCGTGACACAAGTTGAATCTAAATTGCAACAAATTTAGATGCAACTATTTATTTGACGATTTAAGAAAATAATAATAATAACATCTCTCTTACACAATCATCAGATATCTCAGGTGTCATCCATTTAGACTTTGAATTGATTCTTGAAGCAGCCAAAATAACCGCATCTAAATTTTCGCAAATATCCCCTTTAGGTAATATTGTACTTGGCTTATTTTTTACATATGAGATGTTTTTGATGAGATAAACCTTTCATTTGATTCATTCAGTCTATTCATTTTAAATTTACCATTGAAAATCAAAGTGATAAAATTGAGGACATCATTGAACAATAGTGGCTCTTTTACGGTGATCAAATCAAAGCTATATATAAAAATCTTTTAATGTATTCAAATTTCCTTATTTAATTGTTACGAAAAAACATAACTCTGGTCATTATAAGTTTTCAAGAAATATACTAAATATGGCCTTATTGAAATTTATTGCCTATGTGAGATTACATGGATTTTTTCAAATTTTATTGAGATGCTAACTTTAAAAGCCAATTCTTTGGTCTCAGTGGGCCCAGAAATATTACAATTTTAAAGGTATCTTCTAGGATTTTTAAATATACGCTTCAATCTTGATCTAGTCAAATTTGATAAGATTAAAATGTCATTACATATATCTATATCAAAATATTTAATAATATAGCGGATGCAATTATTCTCCAAGGCTTACTGCCAAGTACACGAATCCCTTGGTTAATGTGGATTTGGATAATGCGGTTTTGAAATGCAAAAAATTTTGAGACTATCCCTTAATATATGCGGTGCCAAATTTGATTAGTGCGCTTCAACAAGTGCGATTTTCTTTTTTTTTTTGCAAACCTCTGAAGCGTTGGCAACTGAATCTCGGGGATTGTAGTGTATATGATTAGAGCATTGCAATAAATTTATTAATTCTGTTAATATTACGATTTTCATCGCTTAATTGTTATATTTTAAATTCGTTCGTAATTTAATTTATTAATAAATTTAGCGTGAATGGCAACTACCTAATAATAGCAATTACAATATTATATAGCCAGCTTTGTCTTCAGTTCCTCTCCAGTACTCGATGTTTCCGGACGTGGAATTATTTTTTACAAAATTTATGCCAGTTAGTAAAAAAATTTATTTTGTGAAAAATAAAATTTAATTGTTACTATAAATTTTTAAATACCTATACATATTTCTCAATGATTTAAAGTACATATAATGCAATATAGATAGGTTTAGAGAGAGAGGGAAAATCCAGCTTATAATTTTGATATTTTCTAGGATAAATTATAATTTTTCCCATTGGTTTTTTAATTTAATTAGTGCGGTTTTGATATATACGGTGTATTGCGAGGATTTATTAACCGTACTAATCAAGAGATTCCTGTAATTACAAATATTGTTTACAGGATCTTATCGCATATACTAACGGTAAGTTATGTCTCTTAAACACTGAAAATTGTAAAAAATTTCTAATTTATTCGAATATCGAATGCTTGTTTAAGATATCATTACATAATTTTCATTAGCAGATAGAACGTTCGAAGGTAATACCAAAAAAGTGCTTTCTGAATATTTTAAAATCAGTAGGGGCTCAACCAGGAAAATTTAAACAAACTTCTTGATTTAAACAAATCCGAATTTAAACAAAAAAGATGTAAGATTTCTGAATTTAAAAAGAATTCAGAAATCTTACAATTGTATGCAAAGTTCTATGTGAAATAAAACTAATAATATAAATAAAAATGTATTTTTGAGGTTTTAGCTACGGTTGCCATAATTTTCTGCACGTAATCCAGGGCGCTTATAGCGGAGACCATTTTCCTCCTCCTTAATTTCGTCATGAATATTGTTAATGATACTTTTCATTTAATTTGATGAACTATTATATTTAGTCAATTATTTTATTAAAATAAGAGGAAAATGTACAAATAACATTAAAAAACAACTTTGAAATTAGGTAATATTGACCAAAGGATCCCTTTGTTTAATGGACTTTGCTTTAATTAATTTCACATTTAACAGACAAATTACAGATACTCCTCAATGTAGATGTAGGAAGGGGGAGCTTTCTCAGCCCTAGCACTGCGACTACCAAAGGTCTATTGTGCACAGGGACATAACTACGGGTGGGCCATGGCCCATGCATTGAAAGTTCTGGCCCACCCTGAATATATAACTCGAAACGTAAAATTGAAAACCACAAGAGTTTACATAACCCAAGACACCTTAAGTTTTGAAAAAATGAAGATTTACAACTGAATACATTAAACACCTCATAATCCAAGATGCCTTGTATTCTGTAAAAATGAAAATAAAAAACCACAAGCATAATTTAAGCCCATATAATTTCAAGCTAATAGCAATAAAAATTTTTTAATTACAAGCTGCGAAAAAAACGCTTCCTTTGCACATTTTACTCAGTACTTTATTTATTCTTTCCAGCTAATCACATTAATTAAGTTTCAAAATACTGGTAAATATAAGTATTTATTTGATATCAGCTCAGTATAAAATAATGCAGTGATTTTTACTTAATGATGCAAAACGATCGATTACTTTGTCCAAATCTAGAGCTTGAATCATTGCCAATGTCTAATCTAGTCAGCTGTTCTTTTGCTTCTCATCTGATTTATCTTATTGTTCATATGCAATATTTGTGCCTATGGCGCTCTGCGCGAGTGCTATTTAATGATGCAAAACGGTCTATTTCTTTGTCTAAATCGAGAGCTTTTGCGATTTTTAATATTAATAATTAACCGATCATCAAGCATTCTGTTACGTAAATATGATTTAGTTTTGCGATTTTTAATATTAATAATTAACTGATTAACTGATATTAATAATTAACCAATCAACCGATATTAATAATTAACTTATCATCAAGCATTCTATTACGTAAATACGATTTAATAAAGCGCATACGGGAGAATGTTCTTTCACATCGGTGTGGCCAGAGCCGGGCCTGCAATAGATGCAAGGCGTGCATCGCACACGGGTCACCAAACTGAATGTCGAAAACATAAAACAAGATATAAAATAAAATTAAAACCAATAATAGGAAAAAGGAAATTTATTTCTTTTAATATGTAAAATTTAAAAACTCTACTCATTTGAAAAAGATAAAAAATAAAAATCAATTCTAATGTCAATTTACGAAATAATAACTGAATTAATATTTTACATGAAGGCAAATATTAGAATCATGCAAACATCTTCATCCAAAATTAACTGAGGTGCAAAGAAAAGAATCCGATATTGATGGACAGGATTTATTTCATGAAATTTTATCAGTAATGACACACACAAAAGTGGAAAACATTGTTTTGCTTCCATATAACCTGCTTCAATATATTTTTAAAAATAATCTTCGAGGCACATTCCCTAATTTATTTGTTGCACTTAGGATGATTTTAACTCTGCCCATTTCTGTAGCATCTGGCAAACTTTCTTTTTCCAAATTGAAGATATACGCGAAGGCAAATATTAGAATCATGCAAACATCTTCATCCAAAATTAACTGAGGTGCAAAGAAAAGAATCCGATATTGATGGACAGGATTTATTTCATGAAATTTTATCAATAATGACACATAAAAGCGGAAAACATTGTTTCATCTCCATATAATGTGTTTCAATATATTTTTAAAAACAATCTTCGAGGCATATTCCCTAATTTATTTGTTGCATTTAGGATGGTTTTAACTCCGTCCGTTTCTGTAGCATCTGGCAAACTTTCCGAATTGAAGATAATCAAAAATTAAGAGCGCTAGAGCATAAATTATCAATTATAGCAATAGAGCATAAATTATTGGATGATCTTATGTGGGAATTTGCTTTTAATAAAGCACGCCAAACTTATTTCTTATAAATTATTGTTTTCCTATTAATATGTTGTTTTTGAAAATATTATTTGTTATCTAATTAGATATTTTATTTTTGTGTGTAGCGAAGTTTGAAGTTTATTTAACATAATAGTCATGTGCAACGAAAATTTTGTAATTTATTACAATTTCCAAGATGTTCTTCATTTGTGTTTTGGCTGTTTCGTATTATATTAATATCGATAATTTCTAAGATGTTCTGTTATGACTCTTATGTATTATTACTGATAAAATAATAAATGAAATTATTTAAAGTTGTACTATACAATTATGACTATTAATATTCTAGTTTTTGTTTTATTGATTGAATAGGGGCGGCCATTGATATACGGGGACGGCCAACTAACAGTTGCACACAGGCGGCCGTATTTCTAGGCACGGCACTGGGTGTGGCCCACCCAAAAAAAATAGCTGGTTACGTCACTGTACCTCACGCAGACATACGCGGAGCCGATTCTTAATCTTGGACCCGCAGAGACTGGGCGGTGGAGTCGTGAACTACAGAGCATCTACCGGCGAGCGAAGAAAGCAGCCTTGCTCTACCGACCCAATAGAAATTTCTTCACTTGGGACAGCGTCTTAGGACCCGGCTCGGGCCTTTCCGGGTTTTTCCAACATTGAAGGAACTTTCTATAGAAAGTCAGTCGAGGCCCGGGACTAATCAATCTGGCTAGGACGTCCCGCGAGGGTCTATTCTAGTGACCCAAGCTATTTCGATACGTTGCTTGAGGCACACCAACGTCTATACACTCCCATTCGAATTGTGGAGATTCTTCAGAATATCACCAGTCTTTGGGAGACACTTAGTTTTTCCTGTTATTATGAACGTATCGGCCTGGCTGTATAGATACAGACACAGTGACAGCCGGTAAGCCCCCTCGCCACGTTAAGGTGAGCTGCTTTCGATAGGGAGACCCCCGTTTGATTCCCAATTTACTACTAGGAAAAGCTGGGAATCGAGTTCGATTCCCCAGAATGGAAAGCTGACGTATTTCCATGCGGATAATCCTGTTAATAGTTATCAACAGACATCGATCAACAGATTTTTTTGGTCAACAGATGACGCCACTTTCCATTCTGGGCGAATACTAAGTTGCGGGGCGAAACAAGCCCTTCCATAGGCTGCCCACCCCTGCAGAGGAGCAGCCGGATTGTGGAGGATGGATCGATGGGCCGGGCCTGGACTCCATGACAAATATTTTCAAGAGGTGGGACCCGAGACTCGAATCCGGATCCTCCAGAGTGGAAAGCCGAATAGTTTCCATGCAGCCAATCCAGCCGACTCGATCAACAGATTAGAAAGTGGCGTTATCTGTATTTATTCATAGGGTCCGAGTTCAGCAGTCGATCCCTTTCCCTTGCAATCCAGTGATCCCTCAACAGGATGATCGACCGGATGACCGCGTAGTAAAGCTGTGGTTTATCACCTTGAAGGATCCGGGTTCAAATTCGGGTCCCACACTTCCAGTTTTTCAAAAGAGGTCCGGGTCCGCCCATTGAACTCCATCCTTCAACCATTCGGTTGACCCTATCATAGGTATTGGCCAGCCTATGATGAGATTTATAAGTGGCTGCCGCCAGATACAGAATATCCCAGCCGGGAGGATATGGCGGCTTAACCAAAACTAACCTAACCATAAAATCCTCAACAGAATGTTTGGCCGGATGATTGCGTAGTAATGCATTCGCTTACCACCTGAAAGATTGGGTTCATCAGTTTTATAAGAAGATTAACCTTCAACCTTTTGGTTAATCCCATCATGATTGTTGACCAGCCTATGTTGGCTGGTCAACAATCATGGTGGGATTAACCGCCCGCAAAATTAATATCGCCGCAAAATGGTTTACCTCATACGTGATATGTCGGTTTAGCTGAAAATTAACGTCGACCAGATGGCCGTGGTGGAAATGTGCTGTGCTTCCATTCTGAGTCGATTTCAATTCCTGCGTCCCATACCTCGAATTTTTTCAGAAGGTATGCGATCCCGGCTTGTTGATCCCACCAGAGTGTGTGTGTGTATCCATGGTGGCATGGAAATGCCTCGCTACTTAGTATCCACCGAATAGAAAGCAGCGTAAAAACCAGAAAACAACTAAAAACTAACTAAATAGCATGAGTAGTCTGTGAAAGTTCTTGTTTTGTCTCGTCACTAAGTACTCTTCTCATAGATATGACTCTTCCGAGTGGAAAGTGGTGACATCTCTTATCAAAAATGAAATTGCTGATGACTACCTGCTACCAGCGTAAACAAGCTATGCCACAGACTGCCCGTTCCTGTGGATAGATCATTCGGATTGTAGAGGAGAGATCGATAACTTAGATTCTGACTTGTCATCTGAATTTTCAAAAGGAGTAGACCCAGAATCGAACCTAGGACCTTTTATTTGAAGGGTTTTCACGCGACTAATGTCTCATCTGAATTTTCAAAACGAGTAGACCCAGAATCGAACCTAGGACCTTTTATTTGAAGGGTTTTCACGCGACTAATGAAGCCAATTACACTGCTCGTATAGCCACAAAAAGGTAGAAAATAATTAAATATATCCAAAGCACTGATTAAAATAAAAATCGACTCTTCTATTGAATATATATCGGTACAGTATATATCTGATTGGGATTTTTAAAAATAACAATATTATAAGAATAGTAGCATTACCACTCTACCAGTGGCGGCTCGCCCATTAGGGCTGCAGCCGTCCCACCAAACGAAGTATAAAAATCCTCTGGAAGGCTATTTAATAATATTTGTATAGAAAACAAATATTATTAAAAATTTAACAGCGTATATTCCAAATCTACATCATTTTTAATACCAACTATAAAGTCAAACTTATATAATAACCTAAAAATATATATTAAATGCTGCATTTCAATGAATAAAGAAAATTATATTATTTTCCATATTTTCAATTTCCACATCATTTTTTTTTTATTCATTACATTCGTTTTATTTTTCCTTCGTTACTATATTATTTCTATATTTTCTGTTTTATTTTAATAATTTCTTATTTTTCACTCTACAATAAACAACATCTATTGTACTTGTTGCAAAAATCTTTTAATTTATATTTTACTCTTCCATTTTTATTAGAATATATACAAGAAAGTTATATATAGACTGGAGTGACTCTCCAATGAGCAATTAGCAGCCCAAAACGAGATTGCCGGCAGCTACATTATAGGAAACACGTGCGCTGAGTCTTAGGGTGCGTTCAAAAAGTCAAGCCTGGATTCCATATCACCAGAAACAGCAAACAGACAACAGAAACAGAATAACTTGCTGTTGTCTGTCTTCTGCTTTACTTTATTTCCACTACAGCCAGGAGAAATTCGAAACAGTTTTGTAGAATAGCGCATTCCCTGCCATTTTACATCCTTTGCCTTAATCACTGGTAACTTTGTGAAAAGTAAACCATAATACTATATTTCTTTTTCTAATTATGTATTTATAAATTGAAAAAGAAATATAGTATTGTAGTTTACTTTTCATCAAGTTATCCGTCATTATCGATCGGCAAAGGATGTAAAATGGCACGGAATGCGCTATTCTATAAATTACAGTTTTGTATATTGCAGCGACCTCTTGTGATGCTTAAAATGTCAAACAAAAATGGACCACGACGCAATGATTTTAATACAGTTATTGTCTTTCACAGTTATTGTCTTTGGCAAAACTCTCCCTTATTAATGTTGAAATTAAAACAAAGACGAAAAAGACGTCATAGATTTTGGATAAGAAATATCTTTCAAAATAGAGATAAATACGGTTACTATATTTGACTAGTTCGAAAGCTTCGCTCTCAAGACTAAAAATATTATTTCGAGTAAGTTGATCAACTACTATATTCGACTAGTTCGAAAGCTTCGCTCTCAAGACTAAAAATATTATTTCGAGTAAGTTGATCAACTTATCTATTATTTCTGCCGTTTTGATTTTTAAGATTTCAGCTCTTGACATCAAACAAACGTCACTTCAAGCGAGACACATGATTGAATAAAAGTACAACAGCAAGCGCTACAGAAACATAAAAGTTGAAATTTTGTCTGTTCTACTTTTCTGCAGACGATTTGCAGAGCAGTACGTTATAAACAGGATGTGACATCATATTTGGGCGTCTGTTGTCTGTTTCTGCAGTATGTTCTGGTGATGTGGAATCCAAGCTTAACGCGTTAAACTTTTGTCACGTTAAGTTAGTCTCGTTCAAGAGTCTCGTTATCGTATATTGATCGGTCCGTTAGAGAGACAACATGGCCATCCGTAAGGAAGTTTTAATAGGAGCTTTCAAAAGTTTGGAAGATGCAATTTTTTCTGATAATTCCGATGAAGAAATAGAGCACTGCATAATTCTAAATAATTAATTAACTAGCCTTAATTTTATTTAACAAATTTTCAGTTAGATTATAGGACACTCGAATTCTGAAATGATTAATAGTAAAATATCATGTAATAAATAGATTTTATCGAAAAATTTCCTTAAAAATAACTTAATACCATTATTTATTACATTGTATCACATGCGACATTATCCATTTTTCGTCTTTTTGTATACCACAATTTATACACACGTGTTACACTGGGGGCTGCCATTTTTTTTACGAAGTAAACTTGCTACTACTATCGTTAGCTTCGTTAGACTTTCTTGCGATACGTCACTGCTATGGAGCATGTGCAGTGCATAGTAAAATTACTTTTTGACCGCCTCGTTAAAAACGAGTTTAACGCGTTAGACTTTTTGAACACGCCCTTAAGCAACATTTCTTGGTATTTGTGGTGTGTTTTTTCTGTTTTTAGCCTTATTGGTGTATTTTATGGATGTAAGAATGAGCAAATGCAAGGTGATAGTAGGTAGAAAATAACTTTCATTTCACCTGGAGATAAAATCTTTCATAGGTGAGGAAATATTATATTTAGCAAGATTTTACTTTCACTGCTTTTAAAAATAAATTGATGCTGGTTTTGTATTCACAACAACTATATCGATTTAATAGTGATTAAAGATATGTAATAATTTAAGGTTAAAGCAAATTCTAAGCTTAAACATTAGAAATATTCAATAAGCATTCACATATTCAACTATTTTATGGCATTGTGGCAGGTATAATAAAATGTTTCCTTATATTATTTTATTATTTGATATTACTAGTACAGTACCATTATTTGGTATTAATAGTGTAATTATGCCTTTATCTATTGTTTGATTATAATCTTTATAAAAAAGAAATAAAATAAAATTTTATTCACTCATTTGTGTTTGTTATTTTTTCATATTTTTTAGCATAAAATATATGTAATAATATACAGTGGGTGATCGGTTAACGAACAGTTCGGATAACAAACAAATCGGGTAACGAACACTTTTGCGAAAGATTTTTATGTTCGATTAACGAACAGATGTTCAAATAACGAACACCTCACAGAACAAACTGTGGGATCCGCGGACTGAGGGAATGACAGGTCAGCCCGATGGCTGCGTGGAAAAGCTGTGGCTTAATATTCTGGAGGATCTGGGGTCCCACTCCTTCAATTTTTCAGGAGGGATCGGGGGCCCGGCCCATTGAATCCCATCATGAGTGTTGGTCAGCCTGTGATGAAGGCAGCTCTATAAGTGGCCGCCGCCAGATAAAAATATCCATGAGGATATTTCGGCTTAAATAACCTAACGGAATACCAGCTTAGGCCTTGCGCGTTCGTAGACTATGGATAAGGATGGAAGAATAGTAGTTTTTCCCGATTAAAATGAACTCGGAGACAATGTAAAACAAATCGGAGATTTATTAAAGAAGGTAGGAGAGAGATTTTACGATTTTTCGGCCTTATAATGGCACCCATACCAGGTTGAGGTCAATACATTTGGAGATCTGTACCACGACAATGCTGTTAATCATTTCCGAAAAATCCTGGAGAGAGAAACCGATATTGGACAGATTCCTTATCGGAAAATATACATAATAGATAAAATGCAAGAATATGTATGTATATTATTATTGCTATTTCATATAAATAAACGCAGTAAAAAATTATATAATTTTTTATTTATGTTTTATTGGGTCTCTGTAACGAATTAATCAAATTCCCATAAAAACCTATGGTAAATCGATGATCGGTTAATGAACAATTTGGATAATGCACATTATCTTGGAATGGATTATGTTCGTTAGAACAATTTGGATAACGAACATTTTCTTGGAACGAATTATGTTCATTAACCGATCACCCTCTGTATATATATATATATCCATTATCTTGGAACGGATTATGTTCATTAACTGATCACCTAATGTATTAAGGAAACGAATATTGTCTAGGAACGGATTATGTTCGTTAACCGATCACCCACTGTACTAGTATTCACGACTCTTGGAACGAATTATGTTCGTTAACCGATCATCCACTGTATATTTTTTAAAATAAACAGTGTACCCTCGATAGTCTTTAAATCTATTTTTCTCCTTCCTCGAAACATTAAACGATTAGGAAAATGCGTAATTTGGAGTATGTTGAATACTTTATTCGAAATTATCGAAAAAGTGTATTTATAAAAAATTATAATAATAAAATAGTTTAATACTCTATATCTTGTTTTTTTTTTAACTATTAGGATCTGTTCATCACACTTACTAAAATGAATGGGCTACATCCCTACATCTGACCACCAAAACAAAGTCAATTTACTATAGTGTTGAATGTAAGTTCGCGAAAGTAGCCAACCAAATAACATCCTCATTTTTCTAACATTGAACAGTCAGTCCAGTCTATCGATATATACACTGCTGCTCATAACTATAGGTCCACCAGGAAACAGCTGTGCGAAAACATAAGGAACCCTAATGATATCAGAATAAGTTTATGGTGTACTATAAGTGTGAGACAAATGATTTCATGTTTTATTCAAATATAAACAAAAAAGTATACAGGAAATACAGCAGAAGTCATTTTTCGCACTGTCCACATATATAGGACCACCGCTGTGATCCCTGAAAAAACAGACATGATGGTAGAGCTTGGCCTTCTAGAGTGTTTCTTAGTAAGATGTAGGTCCTCCTCTGTTTTTCAGACACTCTGCCATACTTTTCGGCATGCTTGCAACCAAATTCGACAGCAAGCCAGGTGAGAGTGCGTTCCACACAGCATACACTGCTTCTTCAAGGTCTGCAATGGATGAAAACTGTCTGCAGTGATGATAGACATGTCGAACCATATAGCCCCAAACATTTTCTATTATGTTCAGGTCAGGGGATCTCGCTGGCCACCTCAAGCACTTAATATCATGGTCATTTAGCCATTGTTTTGTTGCATGTGAGGTATGGCATGAGGCATTGTCCTGCTGAAACAAGAACTGGTCACCACCAAGAGGCCAGCCATATGCCGCTAATTGTGTATCCAGCATTCCAATATACTGCTGAGAATTCATAGTAGAGGGAATCACCACGAGATCTGTTGTTCCTCTGGCTGAAACAGCTCCCCAAACCATGAGGGAACCACCATGAGCTTGGCGACTCATTTGAACTTGATGATTATTTCTGAGATCATGCCAGTAGTAATGAATACCGTCTGGACCATCAAGGTTGAAGCGTTTCTCATCAGAGAACAACACGGTGTCCCATCGGATGCATAGTGCCATCCACTCTTCTATAGCATCCATGCGTTGTTGCTTATGGCGTTTTGTTAAACATGGTTTCGCCTTCATCTTTACGTATTTTATGCTTGAGGTCTTGTGTAGCACTCGAGACACAGTTTGCCGTGATGGTGCTGATGGAAGGTGCATTGCTATAGCGGCTGCAGACATCTTTTGTGAGACCGCCATGTGGATGATTCGTCTTCTGGCTTTTGCAGAGAGGCTTTGTTTTCGTCCTGGACGTTTTATTGTTGTTCCAGATATCCCACGTTTAATCACGAGTTGAACTGCATGCTTGGATCGCCCAATTTTTGCAGCAATTTTCCGTTGTGATCATCCTGCACTATGCAGGTACCAGACTACTCGAACTTCTTCCTCTGTGAGTTGTTTTCCACGAGGCATGCTGTAAATGCGTGTTGTCAACACTGATGATAAAGAATGCAATGATTAGCAAGTGCAGATGCAAATTAGACAGTCCCATTACGTTGTCCCAAGGATGGTCCTATATAAATGGACAGTGTGAAAAATGATTTCTGCTGTATTTCCTGTATACCTTTTTGTTTATATTTGAATACAACATGAAATCATTTGTCTCACACTTATAGTGCACTTATTCTGATATCATTAGGGTTCCTTATGTTTTCGCAAACAGCTGTTTCCTGGTGGACCTATAGTTATGAGCAGCAGTGTAGTATTGTTAGGCCATAAGATTAGGCATCTGCCTTTCATCTAAAAGATTTGCAATCATATATGGATAATCAATGCCCAGACTTCCAGATTTTTTTCTGAGAGTTCGATTCGGCTTGATTATCATTCTTCTCATGTTGGTCGACCTGATAATGGACCCTGCATGGGCATTATAATTCGCTGCCGCTTATCTAGTTTAGTACTTTTTCTATTGAAAAGTGGTATAAATTTGAAAAAAAGACCTCCATTCTTTATCTGTTGGTTAATCTTATTGTAAGTTGGGTTGAAATGAACTTAGTACTTTGCAGATGATAAGCAGCAGTAAAAATAAAAAAATAAACATTATTATCCATTATGGATCTGAGCAGTCCGTATCGGTTCTGGACTAGTTCTTGCGATTTAGTAATTTCTGGTTGAAAGTGGCACAAACTGCGAAAAATTTTACTTGAAATTCAATAATATGATATTTATCTAATAACTTCTAACCATCGATGCTTCTAATATATATGATTTGATAATTTAATATTATATTAAATTCGAAATTATATTTCAACGTAATCTATAGAAAATAATCATAGAGAGAAAAATCAAAATTGAATTTTTGAGATGGTGATAAACTCGAATAAAAGAATAAGGCTTTTAATTCATGTTAATAATTATCTTTTCAATGTGTAATAATAAAAAAGAAAAACTTAATTAAAAAGAAAATAATTTCTAAAAATTACTGATTATTTTAGTGTTTAATTTTTCATTTGCGTTGATAATTTCGTAAGGAATTTTTTGGAAAATAATATATTTAATTCGAGATACACTAAAGAAAAAATGCATTAGTTTATGTTTTCAAACTTTTAGAATTATGCATGCTTTTTTATATACATAATTATTGTTCATTCGATGGAATTTATGTCATCCTCATCAAGTAGATGTTGCGTTCCATGCGCTGTTGTGATCAATGGCTGTTAATATGGCTGCCGCAGGGGACTTCAGTAAACATTTAAGTTTAGAAACGAGGAAATGTTGAATTATTGAAAATCGAATACATGTCTTTGTGAAAAATGGCATGGAATCAAGATACAGGATATATCACTTGGGTTTCCTGATTTTCTCAATGACAAAAATGGCGATTGACTTCGATGACGTAAAGGAGATTCGGTTTATGGTAGAAAAGGATTAAATTTTGCCAAATTTATAATGTTTGTGATTGACCGAGATCGGATTTCGGGTGAGTGCATTTGACGTTTATCAATTTTCCTGTATTTCAAGAACTTTAACAGTTTCTTCGTCGAGATTTTGAGATGAGTGCAAACAAATATATAGTACATGTATTCTTATACAATTTATATTATATAGTGGGTACTGTGTTTATAAAAATATTATATCAGATTGTTTTATTAATAGGGAAAAAACAGAAACAGATTAATGTAGAGTATTTCGCATAATCTCTATTTTGGGATATTTTAATTTTAATTGCTAACGTTTTATTTGGGATTGTATTTTTAGATATTTTGTACTCTAGATTAAAGGAAGACATTCATATTAGCACGAAAATTATATTTTTAATTAATTTAATAATAATTTGTTAAACGTGAATTTATGATTCATTTGAATCTGCATTTTTAATTATACTGTTATAATATAATTGCGATCTCATTAATTCAAATTCTAAATATTAAATATATAAAAATAAATTTTAAAATCATACTTTAATGAAATAAAACATATTTCTCAAAAATTATATTTATTATCTTCTGGAACAAAATTATATGATAAAATCGTCCAGAGTAAATAAAACAATGCAAACAAAAATATAATTCTAAATGATATAAATTTAAAGATATTGTATTTGCCAAGTAATTAATTTATAAATAATTCGAAATTAATGTTATAAAAATCACTTATTTCAATATAAATAGGCCATAATCATCAAGAGAAAAATTTTGTCAGTTTTATAAATTTATTTTTTGTTTTCAGATCTTATTAATATGTTACTGGATTGTGACTTATATAGAGATTAATTTATAGTGTTATTTAAGTTGCTTTCAAAATATATATGTTAGATCAGCAGTTCCAAGCAGTGGTACATGAGACATGACTAGTGAGTGGTAGGCATATAATCTTGACTTCCTATTTGTATACAAACATTTTTTTGATGGTAGTACTAAAATTTTTGAATTTTGGTTTTGGTGGTATGCATTTATGAAAAGATTGAGAACTGCTGTGCTAGATAATTGTTATTGTATATAAGATAGTGAATTAATACTTCACTTATAATAAATTATTGTTTAGCAAATTATAATACTTCTTAATTCCTTATTTGTCATGATACATGAATAGCTATTAACTTTCCTATATAATTTGATATATGGTTTATGTTTAGTAAAGTGCTAAAAGTGAAATTAAAGAATGTAATAATACATATTTGATTATTATCTGAAATCTAAAATAATATATTATTACATATTGTTTTAGGTTTAATATCACCTCACTTAAAATGAGCAAATACTAAATTAACTAAAAAATAAGTTGTTAACGCAGTGGAATAAAGCCCTATTTTTTAATATTTCCTGCCTGCATAAGAAACAGAAAAGATGTTAGAAATTAGTATAATTGTAGAAAATTAGGTAAATTAGTAGAAAATTATTGTCTAAGAATACTGTTAAATTATGTTGTAATAAGACAATTAGTCAGATTCAATTTTGTAATCAGAAGATTTGGTTTTGAATTAGATTCCCATCCCTTGGAAAATATATGTAAGGGATTTAGGCACTGTCTGTCTATCCCCTTTCTCTACAATTCAGTGAATTGCATAGATGTAATTGACATGTGATAGAATGTCACCATTATTAATGAATTATTAAGAACTGATGTTAAAAACTAATCAAGGATATAGCATCTGTGAATTCTAAGATATCTTTTATTAGAAAATAATTTTCTTTCTTATAAATCACAACAAAGCTGCTATATAACATTTTCCAATTAAAATTTACATTTAAATCATTCTTTTCATTTCATTATTGAACAATATAGTAATGATTAGATGACAAAAATAACCAAATTGTATCAGTTTTTGTATCAGAAAGAAAACACTTTAGGAATATATCCCAGACATATAACACTAGGTCTATTGGTTTCTTGGTTTCAATTAAAGTCATGATTTTCAGGAGCCTAACTCTGAAATTAGACAAGGACTCACTATACATGCAATATGTTTAGAAATTCAAATAAAAAATTACTATCTTAAATGATTTTTAAACATTTAAATATTTTTTTTGTTATTACAATGCAAAAAAAATGTAGCTTTTAACAAATGTTTATAAAAATAAACTAAACATAGATTTTATTGTATCTATTCATGACATTAATTATTAATTATAATTTATGTATTATTATATATGAAAATGAATTGGATCCAAATATTTTAAATATATATTGTGGGAAAATGCAAAAATATAATATAATGTAATGGGTTACACTGTATTAGGAATTTACACTTTTGGAGTAGTATGAAATTATTTATTAAATCATTATTGCAACTTGTTTGCAAAATATAAAAGATCCCCAATTTGCAACCAGGTTTGACTCAAAAATTTCAATTGTAATTTGAATCCCTCATACTCTTGGAACACAATTTTCTGTAGGTTTAGTGTTATAAATGTTGGCTATGTTCCCCATCCACCAGAATTAGAATATTCAATATGTTTTTAAATATTAGTAGTGTGTTGTAATCTTACCTCTTATCAGTTTTATTATTAATATTATTAGTGTTTATTTAAAATTATTATTTTAGTATTAATATTATTAGTTTTATTATAAATATTATTAGTGTGTTGTAATGCTGAATAAAATGCTATTTATTCTTTACAGCAAAGAAAATGTTTATATTATGGTTCCCAGCACTTTATATGTTCTTTATTTTTATATGCATAAAGACAAAGATGTAATGTTTTAAATTATTTTTGTATGTCCAACTTTTAAGTATCAACTAGCTAGAGGCATAGTAAAGCCACTGCTTACCATAGTGAAGGTAAGCAATTGCTTCCCATATTTTTACTTTATTCAGAAGGGATCTGGACCCAACCAGGCCAGATGAATTCTGTTCTTCAATTTTCCTGTTGTATTCACCATTGTTGTTAACCAGTAGCCTGAGGGGCTCTAAAAATGGCTGCTCAATAAGTATCCTATATAAGGCATATTCAGCAATTCAGATCAATCTGACTAGATATTTGAATAGATCATGTGACTTCTGAGTTTCGTCTGACTCATCTGACTGGCATTTACTCGAAAAAAAAGATTTCTGCATGCACTAAAATCATTCAAACATCAATACTTTTGAGGCGTTTTATTGATTCTAAATATTTATTACTTCGAATCCATTGTCCGAGAAAATTCATAATCCTGTATGGGTCAAATCACTTCCAATATTGATGAGTTAATAAAAATAATGAATTACACTAAAGATAAAGTATTTATGTTTTAAAGATGTAAAATTCTGTTTTATGCCTAAATCCCCATTTAGTTGGAAGTATCTCTGATAATGATGACAACAAGCAAGTGAAAATCAATACAAGTATTCATCGTTCAGAATAATATAAGTGATCAGCTTCTATCATGTGTGTGTAATATTTGAATTAGAAAGAATAAAATATGAATGATAGTAATACAATACTTGTATACAAATATTCAATTATACATTATAGAAATAATTTTATTGTTTCTGAAATAACATAAAAATAGATATTATTATTATTTTATAGAAAATATTTTATTTTTGTAGTTTCAAAAATAAATACGATATATGCCAATTGATATTGATAAAAGATAATTTTATAAGAATGTTTTCATTTTAAAAATTACAATAAAAATAAGAAAATTATATTAAATAATTTCTAGACTCAATACTGATATTTAGTATCTCTGACATTATAAAAAAAAAAAATTATAAAATACTCACACTAATAATTAACTGTTTAAATGCAAAACTAAACAAATATAAAAGTAGAATTTTATTCAATTTTTCATAAATAAAATAACAAAATATTCCAATTATAAGTCATGCAAAAATACTTACACACCTATATTGAGTAAATAAAATTCTATTTACAGTACAAGTATTTATATTGAGTAAATAAAAGAATTTTATTTACTCAATATAATTGCCTAAAAAGCAGAGCTTACAAGTCATATGCTCTGAAAAACCGAAAACAATCCAACGAGTCACGTGGTGTAAAACGTCATTGTATATCACGTGATTTAATAGATACGGCGTACGTGAAATCATTCCGCGACTTGATATAGTCCATCGGAAAATTATTTATAGTGAATTTATAAGAGATGATTTCCTATCTTGATAGTGCGAATCAATTTAACGTAAGGAAAATAAGATAATTATAACAAAATATTTCGAATATAGAACTTATAAAATCAATGTTTCTTAAATTTTGTGTCGTCACACTGTGGCACATTGATTTACTAACTAGTAAGGAGCGTGTTTTCTGCGAAATATCTATTCACGCAAAATCTTCAAATTATTTTAATAAGCTTTATTTAGATAGCCTTCTCAAATGGACTTAAATATATATATATTTTAAAAAATTATTTGATTTTATAAAATAACAGATTAAATTATTATTTAAAAAGTAATTATTCATGTGTGCAGTAAGAATTTTGGATTTGGAAAGATTGAAAAACATTACTATTGTCCGTCCACGAAAACCGCGCCTAGCTTAGATGGATGAGTCCAAACGCAAAAGGGAGAGTTGCATTTGGTATAATGACGGTGGAATATTGAATTAATATTATATTAAGTTCTGTTAAAAATACTATTTCTAACGTCGAAACTAATCATTTAGCTTTCGACATTACAATAAACTTCCATTCAACTTCAGTTATCTTGCATTTGGGACATTACAATAAACTTCCATTCAACTTCAGTTATCTTGCATTTGAAAACATCCAATGTATGCAAAGCTGTCATCCCTATTTTGTCACTGGACTCATTCAGATCGGAAGAGGAAGCTGTCCTCCCTATTTTGTCATTGGACTCGTTCAGTTAGTGCACGCAAACCTGTCATCCCTATTTTGTCACTGGACTCGTTCAGTTAGCACACGCTTACAATAAGCTTCCATTCAACTTCAGTTATCTTGCGTTTGAAAACATCCATGTGAGATTGTCATCTCTATTTTGTCAGTGGATTTCAGTTAGTGCACGCGTACTTGTCCTATTTTGTCATTGGACTTGTTCAGTTAGCGCATGCATACTTGCGTCGATGGTCGCAGCTAACCTGGACGGACAGTAATTTGATGATAATTGTCACTGGATTCGTTCAGTTAGCGCACGCGTATTTGCGTCGATGGTCGCGGCTAAGCTGGATGGACAGTACTATAAAATCCTAATTGAATACAAAATACAACTTACAGTATGGACAGTATCTTTCTTAGCTAATGGAATGAAAGATAAATTTTTCTTGAATCTGCACATTGATACAAAAATCAACTGCAGATCTAGAAAAAAATTTGAAGGTAAAAATAAAATATCACTAAAAGCATGTTTACATTTATATTTTAATTATTAAAATTAACTAAAGATAACTTCTACATTATAAATTAAAAAATAAATACAGTACAGTATTAAATTAGCCCTTGCAGATCTCTGTAGATCTGTCGCTGTACAAAGTTTTAATCACCTATCCTGGGAATGATTTAATTTTTCAAGAAACGATTCTTTCATTTACCTACAGAATTCATATGCATTTCGAAAGCAACAGGAATTTAATATTTTTTGGGGAAAATCATTTTGCATATATCACTTTTGATATATTTTATCGATTCTAGAGTCATATCTATTATATCTCTATACGTGAATTTACGAGAGCGAAAATTAACATGCAAATACATGCTAATGTTCATGTATATATATATATTTCCTCATCATAAAAATGAAACAAATTTTTAATTGCTGTTATCAAATATATTATGCTGAATGTGGAAAGTTATGTCAGACAATTCAATAACCTATAAACACTATGAACAACTGATAGAAACTTTTATGCCAAATTCTTTTTATGCCTTTTCTATAATTGTCCTTTATCGAACATTATGGGAAGCAGATCTTCACATGTTTTCGTATCATTCCATTTATTTTTAAATATTTTAATTTCTGGATTATAATTTAGTATCCTTACTTTTATTATATTCTGGTGCATGATTTTCTACTGTTTTGTCTGCTTGTGAAATCGTTTTCTATCGATAGCTATCCACTTGACAATCATACTTTCCAAAAATTACAGAAAAGGAAATTTAATTTAAATGCGTTTTTCTCGAAATTAAAGTGATCAATCTAGTGCAATACTATATTTTTATTTTTAAATTTAATAGTTTTTTTATTTTTTGCATAAAACGAATTTTGATTGAAATAAAAACTTTTTCACATATATAATACAATAATATAACAGATATCCAATATAAAAAATTATTTTATTTTATTGATTAATTATATAATAGATTTATTTTATATTACCATTATTTATACATAAAATAAAATTAATTTAAAATATAGTATAGAATAACTTTTGCATCAAAACAGTGACTTCGATTTTCTTCAATATCCATGGATTTTCTTTAAACACGTGATCCATGTATATATTGTATATCACATCTGTGATATATCGATCTTGATATCAATGCACGTGATTAAGCCTCAAATATAGTGAGTGCTTTCAGCGCCAAAACGGCAAATTGAACAGTACTCAGCGAAAACAAATTTTTTTCATAGCAGGAAAATTTTTATATTAAAACAAAAAATTTTCCCATGGAAATCGGAAAATTTTTTTTGTTCTACTATAGTTTTCGAATTTTTTTTTTCTGTATTAATATTACAAGAATACATTTTTTAAAATAAAATTATCGATCGTCACCGTGTTTTATCTAATATAATGGAAATTAATATTCGCCATCAATAAGAATAACAAAATGGCTAATAAAAATTATAATATATTGAAAGCATTTAATTTTTCTTTTTAATAAAAATTCCGAACAATTATACTTCGAAGATGTCAGATCGTTAACGATACTTGACTGTATATTAATTCCTGCCAAAATGGAAGAAACCACGTGGAGAAACGTCTTATCGAGCGAGGAAAAAACATGGAGAGATTTCCTTAAAAACAGATATTGTAGATGAGCCATTTACAAAATTGTAGTTTTATAGATTGCTATAAAATAACTTATTTGAATTTAGAATATTAAAAGATTCGCTACCAACGATATTTGATTAAAAATTCCGATCGACAATTCCATTGTATTAAAAATTCATATGAAAAGATGCGTATTTAAAAGATAAATGGAAATTTTTGTCACTGCTAAGTTCGCTGTTAAAAATCACGAGTTTTAATATCCTGGACACTGCATCCTGACATTTAATTCTTCGAATAGTTCAGGAGTGTTCAATCCGTCGATTGCGGAACGATTTTTGATCGATCTCTTGTTTATTCCTTCCAAGTTGATTCCTCCTTACAAATTTAATTCTCTACCACGACGATGCTAATCATTTCCGGAAAATCCTGAAGGAGAGAGAAAAGCAATCGATATTGGACTGATTCTTTATCGGAGAATAAATATAATAGATGAAAATGCAAGACTATGTATGTATATATTATTGTTACATATAAATAAGCATAAATAAAAAATTGTATAATTTCTTACTATGTTTTTTTGGGTCTCCGGACCGAAATAATCAAATTTCCATTAAAATCTATGGTAAATCGATGATCGGTTAACGAACAATTCGGAAACGAATATTGTCTAGGAACGGATTATGTTCGTTAACCGATCACCCACTGTACTAGTATTCACGAGTGATCAGTTAACGAACAATTCGGATAACGAACATTGTCTTGGAACGGACAATGATCGGTTAATGAACAATTCAGATAACGAACATTGTCTTGGAATGGATTATGTTCGTTAACCAATTATCCACTGTACTGCGCAGTGCAGATTAACAAACGAGCTGAAGTTGAATAATTGATCACCTGTAATCAGGTCGTTACGAAGATAATTAACGGAAAAAGTTTTACAAAATAAACTTCATTTCACGATCAATGGAACCTTCAAGATTAAAGCTACTTAAGCCAGTGAAGGTCCTCTTAGCAATCTCCCTCATGGGAAACGGGCGTAAAATATGGCAAAAAAGCACTTGAAATTCTGCTTTATCAAGTTGTAGTACTTTGCATATAACTGAAATAAATGTAATCCACAATACTACGAATAAAAATTTTAAATTCTGCAGATATAGAGAGTGAATTTTTTTTAATTTTCATCTAAAACGGATGATGATCAATTTCTTTTGAACAACTCCAACAAGGCGGAAAATATCGAATACATGGCACTGATAATCTGAAAAAATATACACACATATTATATTATAATAAGTTTAAAGTATATTATAATTTACGTTTAAGTTGAACACTGTATTTACAGTATGAATCATACTTACGCGTATCAAGTAGTTCTTCTTCACGTAAAACATTCCACCGATATTAATTCCCATCGGAGTTTTCCCAAACCGTTTCATGAAATTCAGAATCTTGAAAATAAAATTTAATTATTAATATTTATCATATTGTCACATTTAAAATAATTCAAATTAAATTACTTTCAGTTTTGTTTTCAACGGTAAATCAGCGGAAGATATTCTGACAACTTCAATAAAGTTTCCGTACAGCTGTAAATAGAATCGAATCATTAAATGTAAATTTTAATTAAAAGTTAAAATATTTTACTTACCAAAGATGTAAACCGGGAGAGATTAAAAGAAATAATCAGAACGAAAACAGAGAAAATAAGTGCGATTAAAAAAAATAAGATAAATAATATTCCATCTAATTGAATTGCACCACAAACAAGGAAACATTCGAAGTAAATGCCAAAACCGTATACAACAGGAAAATAATATTCAATAAAACGATTCCGTTCCTGCATCCAGCACCATAAATCGTAATGCCTGTTTATTAGATCTTCTATCTTTTCTTTTAGAAATCTTTCTCGTTTTTGAAGTTTATCAAAGGCGTTGGATAAACAGTTCCTGCAACCAGCACCATAAATCGTAATGCCTGTTTATTAGATGATCTATCTTTTCTTTTAGAAATCTTTCTCGTTTTTGAAGTTTATCAAAGGCGTTGGATAAATTCCTGAATCGCTTAGAAAGGATGATGAAAAATATACAGAAAAAAAGAACAACTGAATACAATTGTCCTTCACTGTAGATGACTAACAATGCCATATTCATATTACAAAACAAAAATTCATTTTCCGATTTTGCCATCATTTTCGATGTTGGATAGAGAAACAGATCAATTATAGATATTAATAAATTTATATTGCAAATTGTTGCTATTAGGATAATCATAGAAAGTGTTTTGATAACTCTTATCATTTCTTCCTCTTCCCTTTCGTATCCGCTCGTATTTCTGGGAATATGAAAGGTATTTCGCTTAAAGAAACTGAACTGAAAGGCTAAGAATCCCCAGTAAATAATGATAATAAATTTAACAAATAACTTATGCCTTCCAAGGAAATAATCCCATCCAAAACAAATAGCACGCTCACTTATTATTTGAGCAACAAATAAGATTACATTCGACCACATGAATATCTCGATGGCAGTTTGATAACACCGGTACAGTTTATAAAGATATGTTTTCCTCTTTTCCCCTTTCTTGCAGTCACAATCCATTATAATCAATCCAAATATTTTTGATGTGTTGAGCACAGGTCGAAGTAAACACACTATACACAATCTACGAGGTGAGGATATCGAATACATGGGTCCAAATAAAATTAATATCTGACTATATAAAATGTGCGAAATATCATTTCAGTCATTAGTTCAATTTCCTTCGCAGTCGTTTTAGAAGCAGTACGGTTTTGTTTTGAATGAAACGAAACTTTTCTGTAACAATTATTTCTCTTCTAATCTGATGTAAACGTGTTTTATGTTTGGAATATCACTAAATTATAAAATTATTGATTAAAAATCAATATAAAATTTAAATTCATTAAATTCCTTTAACGGAATATTATCTTCATCATCTCGTGATTGAAATCCATTGTGGTACTTGAATTGTTTAACTATCGCTAATACTAGATCGAAATCCATTAAGGCTGCCATTAAAGTTGTTTACTATCTTTAATAATCTTTAATACTATCTATTGATTGATATCCATCATGTTCTTTGAAATGTTTGTCTATCATTTTAATGCCATCTTATGATTGATATCCACTATATTGTTTAAATTGTTTGCTTTTGTCTTTCCTTAATACATCTTATTTTACTTATGTATTTATGCTCTGTCGAACGATACCTAAATTTTATAGCGTTCTACAAAAATTTGTAGCATTTTAATTGAATATAGCTATATTTACTGATTTTAAAATTGATGGTGAGGAGATAGAGGCAGTGGACAACTATGTCTTCCTTGGCTCCAGAATTGATAAAAAGGGACAGTGGAGAGATAAGAAGGAGGTTGACCCTAGGAAGAATTGCAATGACCGGTTTATCCAAGATAATAAATGATAAAGATATTTCTTTGTCAACCAAGATAAGAATAGTAAGGGCAATCTTCCCTGTGGTAATGTATGATTGTGAAAGTTGGACAATTAGGAAATGTGAAAGAAAGAAGATAGAATCCTTTGAATTGTGGATCTGGAGAAGATTGCTCAGAATTCCTTGGACTGCAAGAAGAACTAATAAATCAGTGTTGGATGAAGTCAAACCAGGCCGCTCCCTAGAGGCCATGATCACCAAACAGCAGCTCTCATATTTTGGACATGTGATGCGTGCAGAGCATGGATTGGAAAAGATGATTATGCTTGGAAAGGTGGAGGGAAGCAGAAGAAGAGGACGACAACGAACAAGATGGATAGATAGGATCAAGACAACTACCGGAATGACTTTGAGAGAACTGTCAATCTGACCAAAAGCAGGTCTGAATGGAGAGGATTTGTCCACGCAGTCACCAGAAGTCGAACTCGACTTGATGGCACATAACAACAACAACATATTTACAACGTAGAAAGTAGTTTTACGTATCTTCTGCTTTAATGCTACGTTTACCAAAGAAGTAATTGAAGCTACCAAAACTGTGTTCTAGAAAACCTCCTGTAATAAATTGTGTAGATTTGGTAAAAAATGTCTTTATGTAACAACAATATTCATCGTATACACCAATAATGTACTGTCTCTATTTTACAGGGAATTTCTCTAATTGTTTAATAAATATTATTATTATTTTCTCTTTGTAAATAAAATTGTAGAACTATTTAGGGACTTTTAGCCTACACAACTGTTTATATCACCTTAAGTTATAATTGTTTATTCACAATATTCTATCTACTGATCTATATCCGACAATATTGATTTACATACCGTAAGACTTCGTTTAACGTGGGGAATATGTTTCAAAAAACCAAGCGCTTAAAAAAAAACAGCGTTAAACGAGATCATTCTAACACCAAAATAATGGAAATAGGTAAAACAGGACCTGAATTTAAAATATACAACCATTTTTAAATTTTATTTGATAAAATATATTGCTCCTATTATATTGCAATAATTATAAACGTCTGTTATTGCTAATATCAATTTGTATTCATAAATCATTCAGGAAAGTCAAAAATATTCGAGTAAATAATTAATGTCAGGGATGAGGAAGGTTCTTTTTCATTTTGACAGTTTTTGTTTTTTCGTTAAGGAGTCATCTTAAGTTGTTCGTTATTTCTTCTTTCATCCAGTAAAGAATTGTCGATAGAGAGATATTGTACAGGAATACCTCGATTATCGCGGTTAATGTTGCCACGAAAAATACCGCAATAATCGAATCCGCGATAATCGGGATAAATAATGCATGTAAAATGGGTGATCACTGCCAAGGATTTT
>AYEL01086510.1:0-27992 GCA_000484575.1 Olivierus martensii
TCATCAAGAATGTAAATATATAAGAATTTTTTTTATCCGATACCCGAAATCATGAATAATTTGAAAAATTACGTATTGTTTATATATGCAAATTAGGCCTAATTGCTTTCGTATTTTTTTTCTTTTATTCTTTTGATTCTTCATCCAAAATTAAAAAAGGGTATCAGAGTACGGTATATTGCCGACAAAATCCAATTTTTTCGTGTCAAAATATTAAAATTCGAAAAAGTTATGGCAAAAAAAACAAAAAATCATAATTTTTTTTAATAGTAAAAAATAAATTAGCTAGTTCCTTCAAACCACGTAATGATAAGAAATGCTTTCTATTTAGATTAATTTAGAGCAGTAGTGGCTCCTCTTAGTTCTCGAAAAATATAAAAAAACTAAATGTGGTTTCGATTATAGCTGAGTAAACATTTTAAGTATAAAGTTTTGCAAACATAATCTGCCAATAAGTAATGACACTCTTCTAATTACAATCATTCATACTAACCAATGTGAAATTTCAGTTTTAAGTTCCACGAATTTTCAAAAACTCTTCAATAATTTTTAATAATATGATAGCAAAATAGTCTAGCAACCGATGTAATGTAAAATTACATAGTAGATTAACATATTAGGGCAGTATTTCAAAATGGCGGAGATTAAACCAGAAATTATTCGTTTTGTATTCGAAAATTTTCATTCAAATCTTTGAAAAAATATTCTTCCATATGTTCATAATGGAAGTATTCGTACCATAATCACCAACAGGGACCGTCGCTAACAGTGACCGGCCGATATTTTCGATGAGACTACAATACATTGATGTATCAGATCGGATTAGCCGTGATGTTGGTTGTTGTCACCAACAACTCTTCACTGTGGTTTGGGAAGAATATGCCCATCATCTGAATCCAGGTGGCGTAAAAGTCGCTTAAAAAAGATCACATCGCATTTGTGGTAGTGGAGGTACATCACTAAAGAATCATTTGGAGGTTCCTACATGGAATCAGGATTGCTTCGATAGTGCCTACATTCATCATTGTGTGACATCAGTGATTCCTATACGCATATTGCACCGTAATGTGGACTTGATCGCATCATAGCATTTTTTGTTGCTTCGCAACCTTATAAAACTCTCAAAAGGATAGAGTAAAAGCATCAATTGCTCTTCTGGATTAAGTAGGTTCTTTTATTTAAATAAAAATAAACAAAAAATTTCAAATTTATCAATTTATAATCACGAAATTTTTTAAATATATCATAAACTATTTTGTTTAGTAATTTCATTCGTACTATGGTCTCAATAATTAATTACAGCAATATGATATAAATAGTAATTAAAGTAATAAATTCGATTTTGTTATATTAAACACAATTATATATATTGGATCGCGTCTATATGCATACAGAATCTTTGATTATATTTGCTGCAAACAGTTCCTTGAAAAATGTCTGCTAGACAAGAATTCGTACAACAGAAAATAAATTTCCATCACTTCGTATAATACATATCTAATTGATTTCAGAATATAAAATTCATACTTAACAATCCCAAATTCAACTTCATACAGTACAATCAATTCCTAAATACACTATTTCTATATAATTTCTGTAGTGTGCTTAAAATTATTAGTATTTGCATAAACAGTAATCAGTTTCCGAATTTCTTACTGTTCAGTTCTGTAACGCCTGGGATGAAGGATGAATCACAGGCGAAATTTGGAGGAAAAGGAAAGGACATCCTGAAACTTAGATGACTAAGAGTGAGTCATTGAGAGACAAAATGAGTAATCCGAGGAGACAAAGAATCCCTAAACTGGACCCCTCTCTTATTACATCAGAGATGGGGATTCGAATACTATACGTTGAAGAAGACACATCTCTGACGTCAGAAACCGAGAAATATCATAGATTGGGCCAAGAATGCACCAATGTCATCTTTGGGACGGTGATCAAAAGGACTATAAAAAGTAAGTCCAGAACAACGCACACTGTCGATTGTCCTGAGTGCAATCGCCTCTGCTTGCCCCCTTCTTCAAGGCAACATCTCCAATCTCCAATTAGACTCTCCAGCATCCAGCTCATCTCCCGAAAACAGTCTCCTCCACCGAACTTCGGTGTTCTCCAAGTCCGCCTCTTTTGGAGTTAAGTATTCTTTAGTTTTCATCCTTTTTCTGGATAAGGGAAGATCGGGTGTTGCACTCAGGTGTCATTGAGTTGTAATTTAGCACTAATATAGGTTTAATTATTCCTTTTATCTAAATATCCTCAGGCTTGTTCTGGTGTTCACACAAGAGCTATTATTATCTCTCCACTGTACCTGGTGATGTGTAGATTTTCACTTCTTGTAATAAATGTTGTTTTGTTTATTGTTTAAATACTTGTGATAATTTAAAAAAAAAATTAAACCCGCTAGACGATCACCAGCCAACCCGATCTGAGCTCGAACACCAACTATCGAGAGAAACAGAGTAGTAACAGTAAAAAGTTCTGATCAGTACTTTCACAGTCAATACATAATCCACAAACATTGCGCATTTAAGCAATTTGTAAAAGAATATATAATTATAGATAAGAAGTAATTTTTCTATCTTTGGAAGTATAGTAGAAATAATCACTGAAATATTCTTAAAACGTTCCCTTATAATACACAATGTATAATCTGATAGAAAACGACTTCCCATGAATTATGAAAAAACTGTTGCTTAAATATAAAATAAAATAAAGTTTATCAGAGTGTTTGAAATAATTATTAAATCTTCTTTAAATGATATACATAATCATTTAATATTCTTCAAAAGAAAGCCATTTGTGTCTTCTTAAATCGTTGGTCTGATTCAAAATGGTTTCAATTTTCCCTGGATATCGCAGAACACCGCAATACAAAAGTTCAATTTAAATCAAGACTACCGCCAATAGTACATTGCTAGAGACAATGATGCCGTCACGTGGTGTAATACTTGATATTGAGTTATTACACTGTTTTCATTAATTGTCAGAATCTAGACATCATACTTATTAACATAAATGGGATACGTCTGACCACTAAAACAAAGTTAAATTACTATGTTGTGGAAATTACTTTCTAATCCCCCATGATCCTTAATCAATGTTACCGTTCACTTTGTTTTTCAAACATTAAGGAGTCCATCCAGCATAAATCAACTTATTTAATAAATATGTACAGAGGATTCCCCTTAATTGGGACAAGTCGGGACTAAGCCATTTTGTCCCAATTAAGCGGCTGTCTCAATTAAACGAAGTGATAATAAATTTTAAAATAATTATGTAATTCGTAGGTAAATAAATAATAGGTAAAAAAATAATAATTAGCATAATTCGTAGGTAAATAAATAATAGGTAAAAAATAATAATTAGGTACCTATTTTAATGTATACAAATAATAGGTAAAAAATAATAATTAGGTACCTATTTTAATGATTTATAAAATGGATATCTAATTATTAGTTTTTTACCGATCTTCTCTTCTTCAACACTGGGCCGCTCCTAATTATTAGTTTTTTCCGATCTCCTCTGACTTCATCTCTGTGCCACTGATATTTACGCCTCGCCCGCTAACTATAGAAATCCATTGATCTTTTGCTTCTTCGACTTCTGGACCCTTTCCATCACGCTTTCTTTTGAATGTTCCTGGAATTTCTTTCTGTACTTTTCCATCACGCTTTCTTTTGGATGTTCCCAGAATTTCTTTCTGTAATTCATCACACTTTCTTTTGAATGTTCCTGGAATTTTTTTCTGTAATGCCCTTCCTCACGCAGTTGATTTTCTTGTTGTAGAAAACACGCTATGGTAGATTTTGGTATACCAGTGATATCAGGAGTCTACCATGGCTTGTATTAAATGGTTGGCTTTTAATTTTATCCACCAAAGAATTTTACTTGAAAGAGTAAAATAATTTATTGATATCTTGGCAAAGATTTAAAAATTTTAAATAAAATCGACACTGTTAATGAATATCGCTAGGTACAGTAACGATAGGCTCTTGAGTAGACGCACACTTGCTAGACTCACGACGATAGATAAACCTGAAAAATTACCGGTACAATAAAATGTTGTTATAATTTTTATATGAATTTTATTTTAAGAAAGCAACATACATAAGAACAACAAGTGTACGTAGTATTGCCATACTTTCGAAAAACCCAAAAATATATCAAAAATTGAAAATTCCTCTTTTGCTACTGTCCCAATTAATCGTTTAAAATATGTATTAGTTTATTAATTTGGATTCCGTTCTTTGAGATTTTCCCAATTAATCGGTGTCCCAATTAAGCGGAATCTACTGTAGTTTCATTGCTATTCTTAAAATTTTCTTTGTTACTCGTGTATTTTCAACTGTAATTCTAATGATTAATTTGATTACTACAATAATATATAACACTTCGTATTGCCCATACAAAAACACATTGAAACTGAATAATTCGTCGCATACAGTCAGATAGTTATGAAAATAGTGAAACACTTCATTTCATGATCAACGGAAAAGCCAAAGTGTCTTTACTTTGGAAAAACTTCATTTCAAAGTAAAGATACTTTGACTCACGAAACAATTCTTTATACACTTGTAGTGCTTTGTATGTAACTGAAATCAATGTAATCGATGTTACTTCGAACGCAAATTCTAAATTTTATACAAATAAAGAGAATTACCTTTAATTTTTTACCTAAACGAGTGATATTCAATTTCTTTTAAACAACTCGATCAAAGCAGAAAATATGGAATACATGGCACTGATAATCTGAAAAATATATACATATATATTATATGAATGTTAACTGAAATATTTAACTTTACGATTTCGAGTAGTTAAATATTATATCATTATTTAAGTTAAAGTTGAACACAATATTGATAATATTAATCATACTTACTCGTATCAAGAAAGTCTTCTTTACATAAAACATTCCTCCGACGTTAATTCCCATCGGAGTTTTCCCAAATCGTTTCATGAAGTTCAAAATCTATGAAATAAAATTTAATTACTAAAATTTATAAATGGCTCAAATCAAAAATTAATCTAATTAAATTACTTTCAGTTTTGTTACCAACGGTAAATCAGCGGAAGATATTTTGACAATTTCAATAAAGTTTCCATATAGCTGTTAATAAATAAGTGATTAAATAAATTTTAATTAAATGTTTAAATATTTTACTTACCAAAGAAGTAAACCTGGAAAGGGCAAACGAAATACTTAAAACGAAAACAGTACACGTAAGTGCTATGAGAAAACATACAATGAATAATAATCCATCAAATTGAAGTACAGCAGAAACAACGAAACATTCGATGTAAATACCAAGGCCGTACACTACAGGAGAATAAAATTCAGTAAAACGATTCCATTCTTGTAACCAGTACCATAAATCATAATGCCTGTTTATCAGTTCGTCTATTTTTTCTTTTAAAAATCTTTCTCCCTTTTGAAGATTATCAAAGATATTAGATAAATTTGTGAATCGTTTAGAGAGGAAGATGAAAAGTACACTGAAAACAAGGATAACAGAATACATTTGTCCTAATCCGTAGATGACTAATAATGTCATATTCAGATTACAAAACATAAATTCATTTTCCGATTTTGCCACCAATTTCAATGTTGGATAGAGAAACAGAACAATTATAGTTATAAATAATATTAGGTTACAAATTAGTAATATTAAAATAATCATGGAAAGTTTTTTGATAACGCATAGCATTTCTTTCTTTTCCCTCTCATATCCACTTGTATTTCTTGAAAGATGAAAGGTATTTCGTTTGAAGAAACTGAACTGAAATGCTACGAAACCCCAGTAAGTAATCAAAATCAATTTAATAAATAATTTGTGCTGCCCAAAAAAATCATCCCATCCAAAACAAATAACAGGGCAATTCGTTGTTTGAGCAAGAAATAAGATTACATTCGACCACATGAATATCTCGATGAAAGTTTGATAACACCGATATAGTTTAGAAATATAACTTTTTCTCTTTTCCCATTTCTCGCAATCACAATCCATTATAATCATTCCAAGTATGTTCGAAGTGTTGAGCACGTCTCGAAGTAAACATACAATGCATAAACTGGAAGGTACCGATATCGAATACATGGCGCCAAATAGGATTAGTGTTTGACTACATGAAATCTGCGAAATATTCGAATCTTCAATTTTAGTTCCAGTACTGCCGTGTTACGTGTACTACAATTAGTTTGGAACAATTGAAATGTTCCTGTTACCGTTAGTTTCCTTCCAACATGATGTAAACCTGTTCTATATTGGAATATCATCATATCCTTATAATCTTCCTAATATAATTGATTAACTATCGATGTAAAAATAGAAATAAATTTTTATGACGATCTATTATTACTTTCATATCGTGATTAGAATCCACTCTGTTCCTTAAATTGTTTGACAATCGTTAATCTAGATTGAAATCCATTATGATAGTAATTTGAAACTGTTGACTTTCGTTAATAGCATGTATTGATTGATATCCATTATAATGTTTCGAATATTTATCTGACATTTTAATAGCATTGATTGATTGATATCCGCTATATTCATTAAAATTGTTTGCTTCTATCTCTCCTAATTCATCTCGTTTTACTCATGTACCATGTGTTCTGTCGAATGGTACCAAAATCTTATATTGTTATTTAGAAAGATCTATTGCTTTTTTTTGCTATAAAATAGCTAAACAGTATGTAGAACTTCTCCTACGTTGTATATATTACATGTAACGTAGGAAGAAGTTTTACATATTGTTTTTCGTCTACTATAATGCTGGAGTTCACTAAATAAAATACAAAAACTAACTGTCTTCTAGAAAACATTCTGTAATAAATTATATATTATATATAATATAAGGTGGAGTGAGGTAAGGGCGTACTTGAGGGAAATGCATTATCGGGATTTTTTTATTATAAGATAATCCAAATTTTGCTAATTGATATTGTAGTATTCTACTACAATTTAATATCGACCTATCGACATAGATAATTTATGATGAATGATGCGAATCCAGTATTTTACGTCGAATTTTACAAACATGTCGCGTCCGAACAGCAAACAAAACTTTGACGCATTTTAAAAGTGCAATAATTCTTAAGAATACTTCATATTAGGAGATATTTTTTAGTAAGTAGGAAGAATATTGATAAAGGTGTACATTACGTAAAAAATATTTTTTGACATTTTAAAAGTTTTTGAGAAAAACCCTGGTGACTCTTGCCCCGTAAATATTGTTATCTAGGGCAAGTGCGTAACAGCGCCATGGGGTAAGTGCCTATTAGGCTGTTCTAGCCTCATAACGCGTTCAATTTAATTTTTTCGTGATTTACATTTTAATCTATTTATTAATTTCTTTTTCTAGCATATAACATGGGTCGCAGCTACGTCAGAAAAACCAACAGGGCGGTTATTCAAAAGAAATGAACGACATGCGAACGTTGTCCGAAATGAAGATTGATAAATGCAAAGATATCAATTCAAATTTTCATATAAACCATTTTTATTCGATAAAAAATACATTTTGTCATATTTCACTATACCATCCCTCACATTTCACAAGGGGAGACACAACCTCCATCCCCCTGCCTGTATGTTGAAGCCACTTTCTATAAAACTTCAGATATAATCAATTTTTTTTTTTGCTCATAGTTACGTATGGGATAGCAGCAATTCAACGAGTTGCTACTACCCCATACGTAAAGAGGTTTTAAGCGCAAATGGCTATTTAGAGATCACCCTACGCATACTAAATTACGGCAATTAGAGAGTGAGAGGGATAAAGCGAGAAAGACATGGAACAATAATTGAAAAGTGATTTTGCCAAATTGTAACTATGACAAAAAAACTTACTTTTACCTCAAGTTTTATTGTTAATAATATTTTAATTTATTCACTCGAAAAAACAAGGTGTGCCACGTAGACTCGAGCTTACAACAGTCAGCTCCGCAAGGAAGCACCTTAGCCATTACACCGCCGCTTTGATTGAAACATCTGCAGTTTTTTAGGCATATAAGCGGTGCGGTCCGGCTTTATAACATTTGACCTCGATTTTTATAATAACGAAGGCATAATGACCTAAACTCTTTTACAAGAGCCACTTTTCGATAACCCCCAACCTATAGGTTAAAGCCTATGGAAATCGGTAGGACGGAGTTGTCCTCTGACATTTCAAGAGTTCAAATCTCATTATTTAAAAAAGAATAACTCTAAAACGGAACAACCTATCTTAATGCAGTAAAAAGCATTTTATAGTTGATTTGTTTCTAATTCTGCCTGTACCAATGAAGGTGCGTAAATAAACTGAAAAGGTTTTTTAACTTACAGGTACGCTCTTATCTCGTTTCGGTTAAGTGCGTGATAGCTGACATTTTGTAAGATTTTGTCGCAAATATAATATTTTCAAAAATGATTTAAACGGTATTAGCTGTGGAATGCCATTGCTAACGACCCTGCCAAATATCTATACGATACGTTGAAATACCTTCGTTTAAAGACCAACTTTGTAAAAACCGCGGTGCACTTATCCCACTCCACTTTATAATTATATATTATATAATAAATTATAGAATCTATTTATTATAGAATTTAGAATTAGAGAAATATAGAATTTGGAATTAGATATTATTATAGAAATCATATAGAATTTATTATATATTATATAAGAAATTATAGAATTATGTATCTTAGAATTAATAAGATATATAAAATGGCAGGAGTCATTTAAGAAACATCCAAGTCTGGAATCGGCGATAAAATAAAAGTAGTAAAAATATTTAATGACAATGAAGTAAGTAAAATTCTTTTATATCATAAAATAGAAATTAATATTATGAATCTATGATTTTTGTGAAGAATTTGTAACTATGCTGACGGTATTAGAGAAGTACAAATATGAAGTTAAGAAGAGAATTAAATCTAGAGTCATACATTACTATTATAGTAACTAATAATGCTTATACATTTATATTACGCTATATGCTATAGAAAACAGCAAAAAATAATATGCTATATCATATGTTTATATATATTTTAAGTGCAATATATGCAATTTACTATGTCCATTAACTCTTTTCTTGATCTTAAAATTTAAAATAAGATTAAAAAGAAATTTATGCTCCATTATTTCAAATAGAATTGAAATAATACTAAAGAACGATTTTATTGTTTTGAATATAAAAAATGAATTAATTATAAATATAAAAGCTCTTCAATCTGAAAGCCTACCACCGTAGAAAATAGTTTTATTCGTCAATTTAGTAAGTGTTTTCGTTTTTATGTTAAATCTTTAACATATAAAACCAGTTTTTAGATCTATAGATCTGCAGATTCAGACTGGGTAATAAATTACACTGACGGAAAAAAAATCCCAACACCAAGAAAAAATTATTGTAGAGTAATGCTAGTTTTTAGATCTATAGATCTGCAGATTCAGACTGGGTAATAAATTATTATAGTGTATGGTGATTTAAAAGGTGTGGTGGGTGGAAAACATCTAAATACTTCTAAAGGTTCATTTATAAAGCGAAATTAAGCGATTTTGATATCGTTCGTAAAAATATCGATAGACAAATAATATGAAAAAGCCTTTCTAAGTTACATATACAACTATATATAATTAAAAAAAACACAAATTTCCATTTATTGGAATTTCTGATGTTTTACATATACGTTCCCAACAGCGCCAAGGATAAATTGGTAAAACAAAATTAAGCGATTTTGGTATCAGTCCACCATGATTAGAGAAGCGATATCAATTCCAGTGGCCTAATTGATATCGATCAATAAATGATATTAAAATGACAGAAAAACATTTGAGAGAACATCACGGAGATTGTACTAAAGATCGTCAAACAATTTAAATTTATACACTTAATGGATTTCGATCTAGTGTTCGTGATAGTCAAACAATTCGAGGAACATAAAGGATTATCATCAACCGATGATGGAAATAGAGTCATAAAAATTTAACGATTTTCAATTTTTATTGATAGTTAATCAATAATTTTTGGCATTTTAAAATTTACTGATATTCAAGCATAAAACACTTTGTCAGGTTGGAAGAAAACTAATCGGAAGCAGGAAAATTTAAAAATTAAATATATTCTATCTAAGAGAGTATCTTAGGACCAAAAATTGATGATTCGTATGACACATCGTTAACAGATTGTTATTGTATTTTGCACCATGTATTCATTATCCTCATCTTGAAGTTTATGCTTAGTATGTTTACTTCGATACGTGTTGAACACCTCAAACATATTTGGAATGATTATAATGGATTGTGATTGAAAGAAATGGAAAAGAGGAAAAGCCATTTTTCTAAACTGTACCGGTGTTATCAAACTAACGTCTAAATATATTCTATCTAAGAGAGCATCTTAGGACCAAAAATTGATGATTCGAATGACACTTCGCAAATTTGAAGTTAACAGATTGTAATTGTATTTTGCACCATGTATTCATTATCCTCACCTTGGAGTTTATGCTTAGTACCGGTATATTTATACTTCGACCGGTGTTGAACACTTCAAACATATTTGGAATGATTATAATGGATTCTGATTGCAAGAAATGAAAAAGAGTAAAAGCCATCTTTCCAAACTGTACAGGTGTTATCAAACTAACGGGAGGAACGGAACTTTTTGTTGCGGCTTAACAAACTTAACCTAATGATTAAATTCAGAATTAATCCAAATTCTAATAGATTTAGTCAGCAATTAATCACAAAATTATTTCGAGAGTAAAGATTTGTCGGGAGATAATTCAATTTCGAATTAAAAGTTAAACTTACTTTGAATTATCTACCCTAATGACCATTAAAAATTCTATACTTTGGATCAGGAAACTGAAATTTTCATCGATTTAGCGTGTTCTATGAATTAACTAATATCTTTTGTTCTAACGAGATTTTATTGTATTTTCCTGATTTATATTATATTATTCCATTATTATTAAACACAGAAAAACCGTTAAAAATTTTAAGTAGTCTTTATTTCATTAGACACATTACAATATAATATTTATTTTACAATCTATCTTGCTAAATTAAAAAGCAATTAGAATATTAATAAAAGAATCAATTAATAATTCATTATTATTAAACACAGAAAACACGTTAAAAAATTTTAATATGTCTTTATTTCATTATACACATTACAATATAATATTTATTTCACAATCTATCTTGCTAAATTAAAAAGCAATTAGAATATTAATAAAAGAATCAATTAATAATAAATTACACAGAACAGCAATATTAATAAAAGACTGCAATATTTATTAACTTTCTGGAAAGAAAGTTAAGATGACAATCCCTTCGTTTGTTTCAACGATTGTTGACCTTGAGCACTAATTTCCTTTGATAGTTCGTGACTTACCAAGTTAATATTTTTTATGAAGAACACATGTACTACAGAAATAGAAACAACCAGCAACGAATTATAAGGCAAACAGTTAAAAAATGGTGAACTTTTAGTGAAATATTAAACTCTATGATTACAAGTTTATCTATGAAACAAACTAAATAGGTTCTAAAACCATAAAACCGATGCCAAATAGGACGACTAGCCGAGCGGTAAATCTGTAGCTTACCATCCTGGAGGATCCGGGTTCAAATCCGGATCCCATACCTTCATTTTTTCAGAAGGGGTCCGGCCCCGGCCCTTTGAACCCCATCCTTCAGCAATCCGGTTATAGCAGCTTAATATAACTAACCTGAAGCCAAATATAATTATCAATCATATATTCAATATTTAGCAAGAGTTTGTTATATTTCTCCATCGAAGAATTCAATCTTTACTTAAAATTTCTCTAATCGTTTTTCATATCATTTCATTTTTGCTTGATAGATTCATATGTATTATCTAATTTGAAGAAATTATTTCCAGTATAGAAACAGTTATTTCTTCGCCTACTAAACATGCAAAGATCTTAATAGCAAAAACATATCTCAGAAGTTATTACACTTCTTTACTTTGTAGTTAAAGATCTTTTCATATACCACTCCTTCATTTTTTCAGAAGGGGTCCGGCCCCGGCCCTTTGAACCCCATCCTTCAGCAATCCGGTTATAGCAGCTTAATATAACTAACCTGAAGCCAAATATAATTATCAATCATATATTCAATATTTAGCAAGAGTTTGTTATATTTCTCCATCGAAGAATTCAATCTTTACTTAAAATTTCTCTAATCGTTTTTCATATCATTTCATTTTTGCTTGATAGATTCATATGTATTATCTAATTTGAAGAAATTATTTCCAGTATAGAAACAGTTATTTCTTCGCCTACTAAACATGCAAAGATTTTAATAGCAAAAACATATCTCAGAAGTTATTACACTTCTTTACTTTGTAGTTAAAGATCTTTTCATATACCACTCTAGAAAAGCCATAAGTGATTATTAAATACGGTGATACAGATATTAATAGACAGTTTTGATTTTCTGTTAATTTCTATATTTGTAGTATGTGAATTTTAATTTTCTTCAAATTATAACTGCAATGGGTATTGTTTACAGAAAATCCCATACTCAATATAACTAATTAATAATAAGTCAGAAGTTATTACACTTCTTTACTTTGTGGTTAAAGATCTTTTCATATACCACTCTAGAAAAGCCATAAGTGACTATTAAATACGGTGATGCAGGTATTAATAGACAGTTTGGTTTTCTGTTAATTTCTATATTTGTAGTATGTGAATTTTAATTTTCTTCAAATTATAACTGCAATGGGTATTGTTTACAGAAAATCCCATACTCAATATAACTAATTAATAATAAGGTAATAAAGAAAAAAATAAATAATTGAAGAGAAAAAATTCAAAAAATTAATAAGGTTATACTTCTATGTCAGTGGTTCTCAACCACTGTGCCGCGAAAAATTAAGACTATATGTAATCGTATGAATCATATATATTAATAGCGAAACGTGATTGGCTGGATGTCCCTTTTGTATGTGAACCACTATTGCAGGAGTGAGAACAAATGATTCCTATGAAACTGCGCCCATTAGCAACTCTTGTGTCGGTTTCTATAACCGATTCCTATAAATAGGGAATGGTTAGAAAAATCTAATCCTCGAATTTCTGCGACATTCCAAAATCTTTTGTCGTTATTCATTAAGTCTATGTCAGTGATTCTTAACCACTGTGCCGCGAAAAATTAAGACTATATGTAATCGTATGAATCATATATATTAATAGCGAAACGTGGTTGGCTGGATGTCCCTTTTATATGTGAACCACTATTGCAGAACTGAGAAGAAATAACTCCTATGAAACTGCGCCCATTTGCAACTCTTGTGTCGGTTTCTATAACCGATTCCTATAAATAGGGGGGTATCGTTAGAAAAATCTAATCCTCGAATTTCTGCGACATTCCAAAATCTTTTGTCGTTATTCATAATTTAAAAATTAAGGAATAAATATTAAATTAAAATTATAGTTTATTTAAAAAAAAGATAAAATCGGCAGGTGGCGCTATAACTTAATAATTTAATGATCCCGTGTGCGAGCATGTCTGTAATATCGTCATCGGAGGAAAAAGCTCGAGCTATAGCCTCCATATTATTAAGGAAGAAGAAGAAGAAGAAGCATGTCTGTAATTCAGTTCGGAGGATAAAGTTCCAACTACAGCCTTCATAGTAGAAGATAGAAGATGTTTGTAATAATTAAACGCAATCTACTGGCCTCCGCCTCAGGTGGACTCCCATCGACACAGTATATTTAGAACGCAACATTACAACTACTGGCACTTCACATGAAACCCAGACAGTAACTCTCGCAATCGGAGGAAAAAGTGTCAGATAAAACCTCCATATTACCCTATAGAAGAAGAAGTATGTCTGTAATCACAGTTCGGAGGACAAGGTAGGTGGGCCATACCTCCATATTAACAGAAAGAAGAAGAAATGTGTCTGTAATCTGAATGTAATAAATAAGAATAAATACAATAATCTGTTAATTTAGAGTCTGTAATCACACTTTGGAGGAGAAGGTAGATGACCAATACCCTCCATATTAACAGAAAGAAGAAGAAATATATCTGTAATCTGAATAAGAATAAATACAATAATCTGTTAATTTAGATTTAACAACTAATTTTATTATTACTTAAAGTATTTAGGTGTGCCGTCAAATTTTAAAATATTGAAATGTGTTCCTAAACAGAAATAAGGTTGAGAACCACTGGTCTATGTATTAACAGAAAAAGGAAACTTTTTACAGGCATTATTTATCTCCTTTCTGCACTTGATAGGTTTTCATGAATGCTTTGTCTTAATTTAAAAAATAAAATATAAAATCCATATAGTTTTCTCCACTGTAAAGTAAAAATTGCACAATACTTAATGTTTATAGTGAAATTTCAACTATCAGGATTCATAAAATTTCCATTTATCGAAGTTATTCTCGCAAATGTATCTTCAATACGAAAAGTAAAATGTTGATTGTGATATTTTACTCAGTGAAATGTAACGAATCATTCAAAACATCAGGAATAAAATTCATTGAATAATTAAAATGATATTTGATAATTTCAATTATTTAATATCCATATTATAAATTGTTTCATTAGAAAGAATCCGTGTTGTTAAATTGTTTTGAATGCTCTGATGCCATACTTAATAATTATTTAAAATATTTAGGTGTGCCATCAAATTTTAAAACATTGAAATGTGTTCCTCAACAGAAATAAGGTTGAGAACCACTGGTCTATGTATCAACAGAAAAAGGAAACTTTTTACAGGCATTATTTATCTCCTTTCTCCACTTGATAGGTTTTCATGAATGCTTTAACTTAAAAAAAATAAAATATAAAATCCATATAGTTTTCTCCACTGTAAAGTAAAAATTGCACAATACTTAATGTTTATAGTGAAATTTCAACTATCAGGATTCATAATTTTCCATTTATCGAAGTTATTCTCACAAATGTATCTTCAATACGAAAAGTAAAATGCTGATTGTGATATTTTACTCAGTAAAATGTAACGAATCATTCAAAACATCATGAATAAAGTTCATTGAATAATTAAAACGATATTTGATAATTTTAATTATTTAATATCCACATTTTAAACTGTTTCATTAGAAAGAATCCGTGTTGTTAAATTGTTTCGAATGCTCTGATGCCATGCTTTATTTCCATTTATCGAAGTTATTCTCACAAATGTATCTTCAATACGAAAAGTAAAATGCTGATTGTGATATTTTACTCAGTAAAATGTAACGATTCATTCAAAACATCATGAATAAAGTTCATTGAATAATTAAAACGATATTTGATAATTTTAATTATTTAATATCCATATTATAAACTGTTTCATTAGAAAGAATCCGTGTTGTTAAATTGTTTTGAATGCTCTGATGCCATACTTTCTAAAAGGCATTGCTTATGATGTCTCTCTTTACCTAACGCTGAAATGGCAGATAATAATGATTCCAACGAACTCAGAGCCTGAAACAGAAAAATTTTAATGCCACAATCAGTATGGTAACTTATCATTGTATAATAACTTTACCTTGATGACAAAATTTTTCCTTATTCGGAAACATCCTCCTATTGAAAGTCCGATAGGAACTTTCGCAAATCTCTTCATAAAATTCTGCAGCTACGTATGTAATATAATGAAAATGTGTAAAAAAGTTATATATAGGCCTTTAAAGTAATAAATCAATGAAAAGATTTCCGATATTACTTTATAACCATGTAAATACATCCCTATGTACTCTACTTTTATTTCAAAACCTGCATTATATTAAGCATAAACGGAACGTAATTTTATTCAGTAAAAATTCAGCAAGAATTTAAAATAATTGACAATAGAAAAAATGATCTGCAAAAGTCACTTAATAAAATGAACTCACGAATTAAATTGTCCTTTTAATAGATCTTTTATGCCGAAAGATTTACACCTAAAAATTTTGTAAAATATATAAAATTTTACTCAGGAAATCTTACTAAAAAAGAAACAACACATAGATATACAGTAAATAGAAATAAATAATAAAAATTATTGTTTGTATAGAATATGAAAACAATTCAAAAATCTCAGCACGATTTAAAAATGCACCGAATTTATTACTGATTTTCTATTAATTATTGTGTTTTTCATTATAAAAAATATATTACTAAAACAATCATCGTGTGATAAGCAGTAGCTTACAATCCCCCCTATTGAAATTCCGATAGGAACTTTCGTAAATCTCTTCATAAAATTCTGCAGCTACATATGTAATATAATGAAAATGTGTAAAAAGATTATATATAGGCCTATTAAAATAATAAATCAATGAAACTATTCCCGATATTAATTTTTTACCATGTAAATACATCCCTATGTATTCTACCTTATTTCAGAATCTGCATTATATTGAACATAAACGGAACTTAAGTTTATTCAGTAAAAATTCAGCAAGAATTGCAAAATAATTGACAATAGAAAAAAATGATCTGTAAAAGTCACTTAATAAAATGAACTCACGAATTAAATTGTCCGTTTAATAGATCTTTTATGTCGAAAGATTTATACCTAAAAATTTTGAAAAATATATAAAATTTTACTCAGTAAATCGTACTAAAAAAGAAACAACACATAGATATACAGTAAATTGAAATAAATAATAAAAATTATTGTTCGTATAGAATATGGAAACAATACAAAAATCTCAGCACGATTTAAAAATGCACTGAATTTATTACTGATTTTTTATTGTTTATTGTGTTTCTCATTATAAAAAAAAATATTACTAAAACAATCATCGTGTGATATGCAGTGAGTTACAATCTTGGAGTATCTGGATTCATCTCCAACATTAACATACCAGAGTTTTAGATAGAATCTTGATTCTATCCATTGAACCTAATCTATAACATTCTGGATGGCGTCAGCAGAGATTTTGACTGCCGACCAAACCATCTCCTTTGTAAATAAGCGGCTTAAATCTGTATATATAATGACATAAATCATTCAGTAATGCATCTTTTACTTGCAAGTAAGCTATTAAACAGTTTTAATTGAGGGGGTTTGATGATTGCCTTAAAAAATATGAATTATTAAATATCACTTACTTGTTTACAATCCTGGAGGATCCGGATTTAACTATATCATTCACATAACACTGTTTTAGATATATTGAATCTAACCTATAACATTCTGGATGTCTTCATCAGAGATTTTGCCAGCAAGTGATGTAGCTTACAATCCTGGAGGATCCGGATTTAACTATATCATTCATATAACACTGTTTTAGATACATTGAATCTAACCTATAACATTCTGGATGTCTTCATCAGAGATTTTGCCAGCAAGTGATGCATGCTAAAATTGGTTACCGCCCAAACAATTTCCTTTGTAAATAGGCGGCTTAAATCTGTATACATAATGACATAAATCATTCAGTTATGCATCTTTTATTTGCAAGTAAGCTATTAAGCAATTTTAATTGAGGGGGTTTGATGATTGCCTTAAAAAATATGAATTATTAAATATCACTTACTTTCAATTTTTCTTTCAGAGAAATATTTCTCGAAGATATAATTTCTATTTCGTTAAATTGTCCATACAGCTGTTCGAAATAAAAACCAACTGATTAATATAAATTATTAAATATCACTTACTTTCAATTTTTCTGTCAGAGAGATATTTCTCGAAGATAAAATTTCTATTTCGTTAAATTGTCCATACAGCTGTTCGAAATAAAAACCAACTGATTAATATTAAAAACAGAAAAAAAGTTCTTGTGATAATAACTCACCTGTGCTGTAAATCTGGTAGTTAAATAGCAACAAATTATAGTCGCAACAGCATTTAACATGGCTAACAGAGAAAAGTTAACTTTCAAAGAAGCATTCATTTCTACAAATATCACACTACAGCTTAAAAAGCAAGTCATATAGATTCCATATCCATAAAACACAGGTACCAGATATTCATATTTCTTGTGATAATCACTCACCTGTGCTGTAAATCTGGTAGTTAAATAGCAACCGATTATAGTGCCAACAGCATATAACGTGGCTAACAGAGAAAAGTTAACTTTCAAATAAGTGTTCATTTCTACAAATATCACACTGCAGCTACAAAAGCAAGTCATATAGATTCCATATCCATAAAACACAGATAGCAGATATTCATATGAATCGTTGATTTTTTCAATAACAAATAGGATTTCAGTATGTTTATTTATCAAAGCATTCAATCTTTCTTTAAAATTTATAAAATTATCTTTAATATCATTTAATTCTTCTGATATCTTTTCGAGTCGCTTATATAATATCCAATAAATACAAAAACCTTGCAATATGAAAACAATTATTTCTTGGATACCAAACATTTAATTCTTCTGATAAATTTTCGAGTCGCTTGTATAATATCCAATAAATACAAAAACCTTGCAATATGAAAACAATTATTTCTTGGATACCAAAAATTAAAAAGAAATTAAAATTAATAGTGCAAAGTAATGCTTGAGCAGCTGATCCACTGTTCTCTTTCATAGCGGGAAAAAGAATAATGTCGTATATGATTTTCGTAACTGACACCAGTCCAAAACTGATGATTAACGCCAGTACGGAAAATAATTCTAATTCAGAAATGCTTGAGCAGCTGATCCACTGTTCTGTTTCATAGCGGGAAAAAGAATAATGTCGTATATCATTTTAGTAACTGACACCAGTCCAAAACTGATGATTAACGCCAGTACGGAAAATAATTCTAATTCAGCAATTCTGTCTTCTTCTCCGATATACGCACTTTTCTTAAAGACGAAAGGAATTTTCACTCTAATGACTGTGCTGTATAACACAGCACAGAATAGAGCAAATACCAGAAAAATAATTTTCACAAAAATACCATTTTTAGGAATTGCTTTGGCTATAAAATCGCAGTAGCTATCAGTAAAAATATGTGATAATAACAACAAAACTGTCATCCACCAGTAAATTTCTATAGCACGTAGATATAATTGGTAAAGTGAATTCCATATTTTCTTGTAAGAACTGTTTGGTTGGCATTTACAGTCTAACAAAATATTTAGACCGAATATCTTTGCTGTAGAAACTATTGGCTTCATCAGACATGTAGGACATGTTATTTGTTTTATAGGAATCATTTTGAAATTTACGTTCGCAAGTTAAAAGTCTTTCGATTTTTTTAAATCCTATTTTCTTAAACGCTTATCAACATTATCACGTTGTTGCAGTGAAAAGTAAAATCTGAAAGATTTGAAATTATTTATAATGAATTGATATTTCCATCATTTTAATATGAAAGATATAAAATTTAGAATATCTGATAATTTATGTTTAATTCTGATTTTACGTTAATTGTAGCAGATTTGGTATCTACACTTATTTAGTTTAATCTCTAGTAATTTCTTCACCAAAACTTTTTGCTGCTAATACAATTATTCTCTGTAGAAAGAATTATACAAAACATATAGATTAGAAATACGATAAATTCAGAGATTCAGCATTATGGCAGCAGTAAAAGAGAACGAGGGCGAGTCCACCCTAGAAAAATGATTTATTCCTTTGTCCAATCATGTATCCAATCATTTATCTGCCCAATCATGCCTAATAGTATATTATATATTTTACCAATCATGTGTTTGTTTACTTAAAAATAGCATGAGCGTGTGCAATCACTTCTAAGTGACGCACCTATTTTCGGTATATTCAGTAATGTTCAATTATACAAGAAATAATTTCATGGCTAACTCATTATTTTATGATTTTACATTATATAGCTTTATTGAATAAATATAAATTAGCCAAAAGAATTTAATTAGTGTAAGATATCAGAACTTTAATATAGATGTTTCGCATAATTGAAAATTAATGGGTTATCAATACAATTATCTCAGATTCTTTAATAAAAGGATCTTGTTATAATGGAAATGTTATGAGAATACTCAAATTATGTTTGGCATTTCCTGCTATATTATCCTATATATTATGTAAAATGAGAAAAAATTGGTTAAATTGGCAATTTTAATGTAGTATAAAAATATAAAATATGTTGATCATTGTTGTTTTTCACAAAGAACAAGAAAAAACGTATATATAACTAGTCCTATGTTTTTATGATTATAATTTAGAATATTGTTCGCTATCAATATGGATAACACCTGCTATTCACTCTTTGTTTTATATTTAATGTGCTAAAGATTTTACATTAGAACACTGAATATTTTTCAATGTTTTGCTAAATATAATTTTACGTTTACGTAATTTAAAACATCGGTGCCTACATTTATAATTAATGCTTTCACATTAAAGGGAGATTTGATCATTTAAAACTCAAAACAATTTACTCAGTCACATTACTATTATTAATACAATATACAATCCATAGGCCAACATATTCACATAAAAGAAATTTTAAATAATGGCTACATTGCTCAAAGTTGTACAGTTATCAATATAAATTTTCTTCCTAAAAACACATATATTATTGTTTTTAGAATACCGCAATATAAAACAATGATAGCAATATTGACATTTATTTATTTACAAAAATTCAAAGATTACATTTATTTATGAAGATAATCTTTGAATTTAAAGTTAATTTTTAAGATTAATTTTGAAGATAATTTTGAAGTTCAGTTTTTAAAATTATCTTTATAAATATTTTTCAATATTTTTGATAAATTATCTTCATATTCCTGAATTATCCGATATCCTTTGAACTAATACGTTTTATTGTATTTTTACTGATTTATTTCATTTTTATTAGAAACAGAGAAAAACATTGAAAGAATTTTAGGAAATCTTTATTTCATTAGACACATTATAATATAGTTTACATTTACTTTCTTACTAAATTAATACGCAATTAGATTATTAATAATAGCATTATTTCACAATAAACAAACAGCAATATTAATAAAAAATGCTTCAGTATTTATTTATTTTCTAGAATGGATAAAATAACATTCATTTCGATTGTTTCAATTGAATTGAATTGTTAAAACTTGAGCACGAATTTTCTTTGATTGGTGGTGAGTTACAGAAGTAATATTTTTTATGTAGTACACATGTATAGCAAAACTGGAAACAACTAGCAACTAATTATAGTACAAACAGGAGTGTTTTTTTCTTGTGAACTTTTAGTGAAACATTAATCTCTATGATTACAAGTATATACATGAAGCAAACTATATACATTCTAAATCCATGAAACTAAGCCAAACATAGAGATAACTATTTTCAATAAATAGCAACAGTTCATTATATTTCTCAATTGAAGTTTCAATCGATAAACTACACCCCAATTTCTCTAATCGTTTTCCATATCCTTTAGTTGTTGCTTGATAGATCCTGGAATTTGATATCAATTTTCTAAATTGTAGAAATTATTTATGGTTTAGAAACAGTTATTTCTTCGCCAACTAAAAATGCAAAGTTATTAATTGCACAAAACATAGCTCACACCACAGATTACATTTATAGAGATGTTTCACTCAGCACATTTCGTAAAAATTTCAACAACGGTAGCCTCTTCCTTATATTATATTTCTAATTTTGTATTATTAAAAAAAGCTTGTACATTTATCTAAATTATTAAATAATTTCGTTTAAAGTTAAGAAATGTTTGCCGAATTAAAATCAGTTGAAAGGTATAATGTGAGTTCTCATGTTTGAACTTAGACTGGACGCCATTATTCAAAATCTGCGGCACATATTTATTCCTTGCGGCGAGAAATCACGTGTTATCAGGTGATGTAAATCGGTTGAAGTGCCATCTCTGTACTGTGAGCTGCTTTCTGATTGGCTAGCGAATGCTTTCCAATGTTTGCAAGGCTGGTATAGAGAGTGGATCATCTTAAGTCTGCCTCAGACGATATTACACTTCTTTACTTTGTAGTAGTAAATTGTATTAATTCATATATCACTCTTGAGAAGTCATATGTGATTATTAAATAATATTAATAACTAGTTTTGATTTTCTGTTTATTTCTGTATTTGTAGCACGTGAGTTTTAATTTTCTTCATGTTAAAACAACAATGGACATCTTTTACAAGAAATCCATACTCAATATACACCAATTAATAACAAGTTAATACAGAAAACAAAATAAATAATTGAAGAAAAAAATTCAGAAAATTAATAAGATTACACATCTATATTTTAAAAGAAAAACGAAGCATTTTAAAAGCATTACTTCACTCCTTTCTGCACTTGACAGGTTTTCAAGAATACTTTGTCTTAATTTTATTAAAAAATTAAAATATAAAATTAATATTGTTTTCTCTAATATAAAATAAAAATTGCACAACATTTAATGTTTTTAATGAAATTTCAGTTATCACAGTTCATAAAATTTCCATTTATCGAAATTTTTCTCACAAATGCAACTTCAGAAAGCAAAGTAAAATGTAGAATGTAATATTTTACTCTGTCAAATGTAAGGATTCATTCTAAACATGGTGAATAAAATTCATTGTTTAATTAAAATAATATTTGATAATTTTATTCATTTAATATTTATATTATAAACTGTTTCGTTAGAAAGAATCCGTGTTGTTAAATTTCTTAGTATGCTCTGATGCCATACTTTCTGAAAGGCATTGCTTATGTTCTCTCTCTTTACCTGAAATGGCAGATAATAATGATTCCAACGAACTCAGCGCCTAAAAGAGAAAATCTTTTTAACTCTAAAATCAATATGGTAGTTTGTCAATGTATAATAGTCACGTAACTTCCTAAAAGTAAGTCGTAGCTTATTTAAGTTAACTACATTCGATTCGGAATGATAAGATACATCTAAAATCGTTTAAAATATCCGATTATCTATGTGGAACGAGCAAAGTTACGATTCAGGTTGCTTTCAGTTTCTGCTTAAGCTCCACATAAACAAATCGACAGAACTTTACATCACAATCTAGTGGTAGAATTTATCTCTTTCCACTGACTGACAAAGATGATCTTCAAAGTTCTATATTTGATTGTGGAAAGTGAACGAATGTAATTTAATTAATAGGATGTTTTATATACAAAACAAAAAAAAATTTAAATACTGTATTTGAGAATTCTACCAAGCTTCATAACGAATATATCGTCGTTGGGGGAAAAATCACGTAACTTCATAAAAGTAAGTCGTAGCTTATTTAAGTTAACTGCATTCGATTCGGAATGATAAGATACATCTAAAATCGTTTATAATATCCGATTATCTATAAAAGTTTTGCAGAAAATCATAAAAAACGTGTTATCGTATTATCTATAAAAGTTTTGCAGAAAATCATAAAAAAACGTGATTCTGAGTTCCAAATTTGGAGCCCCATACTCTGAGAATGGAACTTCTGCTCCACATGGGATCTCCACCAATAAACTTAGGAGTGTTTAATTAGGGGAGAAGTTAAAGGGGGGGTCGAAATTCCGCTGGGATTTTTTCTCCTGTCGTACCAAAAACTTTGATTACATTAAACTATAAGATAACCGATCTACAGTAGCCTATCATTGTATATTAATCTAGGGAAACTTACCATCAATCCAAATTATGTGCCTATTGCAGCCTAATGACACAGCTTTGTATTTTATTCTTGTTTATTTTAAAGAAAGTTGTATTTTCGGAATTCTAAATAGTATATCTAAGTTTTTCCTACGTTTACAACATTCTTCTACCATTTTGTCTAAACTACGACACAAAAAAGAGTTAATAAAGAAAAAAAACATTAAAATCATAAATCATTACATTTCTTAAGATTCGTATAATCTATCTGACTTAAAACACGAAAGAAATTAGCTGTTTATTATTCATAGCATTAAATGCGCAAAACCTAAAAGTCTTAAACCAAAAATTTCTCTTGGTCTGCGCACCGCCATCTTAGCTATTGATTCGCTAAAGTACTTTATGCTTCTTAAAAGTTCTTTAAGAGAGCATCCGTTAACTTAAAGTACTTTAACTCTTAGCGTAATTTAATATTTCGTGTCTGGAAAGCATTATTCCTTTAAATTCGACCTTAAAGTACTTTAAGCGGTCTAGTCTGTAACGGGTATTATTCTCACAAATGCAACTTCAACACCAAAAGTAAAATGTCGGTTGTGATATTTTACTCAGTAAAAATGTTACGATTTATTCCAAATATGGTGAATAAGATCATATCTGATAATATTTTTATTTAATATCCATATTTTTGAAATGTTTCATCAGAAAGAATCCGTGTTGTTAAATTGTTTAGTATGCGCTGATGCCATACTTTCTGAAAGGCATTGCTTATGATGTCTCTCTTTACCTAACGCTGAAATGGCAGATAAGGATGATTCCAACGAACTCAGTGCCTAAAAGAGAAAATCTTTTTAATGCTACAATGTATAATCACTTACAAGCTACAAGTACTTACAAGTACTTACAAGCTTATCAATGTATAATAGCATTTTACCTTGATGACAAAATTTTTTCTTATTCGGAAACATCCCCAGCATTTCACCTTGATGACAAAATTTTTTCTTATTCGGAAACATCCCCCTATTGAAATTCCAATAGGAACTTTGGAAAATCTCTTCATGAAATTCTGCAGCTACAGATATAAAATAACGAAAACAAATTAAAACTTTATATTAAAATAATAAATCAAAGAAACAATTTCCAATTTTAATTTATAAATGCATAATACATTGTTATGTACTCTTACTTATTTCACAGCCTGCTTTGTTCAGGACAGAAACGAATTTAATTATTCTGTAAAAATTCAACAAACACATGACAATAAAAGCGAAGAAATGGGAAGATGCTAATTTCTCAATCACGTGTAAAATGTTATCCAGCATGTGCAAAAATCGCTAATAAAATCTACTCAAAACTTAAATTGTCAGTTTAATAGTATTGTTTTGTTGAAAGATTTAAAAACATGTCAACAATAGATTTAAAATTACTGGCAAATAAATCCAAAATTTTGCAAAAGATATAAAATTTTACTCATGAAATCTGACTAAAACAAGAAACAACACACAGGTATTGTAACAACACACCATATAGAATAAGAATGTCAAAGTCGCGGCCTCAAAGAAAATTTTTAGAGCTGAGACAAAAAAAAAATTCAAGAAAGTTAGAATGCCTGAATTTTATAAATATTTCCCCGCCAGATTTGAAAATAAGATGAAATTCGCTCATGAGATTATCTCCATGTTTCGAAGTGTTTTTCTGTGCTATAGTTATTTGCAGTTGTATATGCAATCCAGAATTACATTCACCTTCCATTCACCTTCAATCAATCGTTTAAAGTAATCACTCAGAATAAAATTTCCTCCGAAGTTCAAAAGTTATTAGCAGAGAAGAGATGCCAACTGTCAGAAATCTAACAATAATTTATTGATATCCTATTGTACGTTTTGAAACAAAGCTTTGTTTACACAAAAATTGAAGTTTTCTTTTGTGACTCATATAAAGTTTACACCATTTTTATTTGTTAGTGTTTGCTTTTGACACTTTTGCTATAGAATATTGTTTTCAACAATCTCATCAAGATTTAAAAATACTTTAAATTTATTACAAATTTCTTATTATTTATGGTGTTTCTCATTAAGAAGATTATATTTCACTGAAACAATGAACATGTGATAAGCAGTCGCTTACCATCTTGGAGGAACCGGATTCAACTTCAAGTTCCACAAATCTCTGTTTTAGATAGAGTCCTTATTCGATTCATTGAAACTAATCTTCAACATTCTTAAGATTTCATCAGAGATACCGCCAGACTATGGAGAATGCTAAAAACCATTGCTATCTAAAGCATCCCCTTAATAAATAGGCGGCTTAATTCAACGCTACTGTATCCACACACACACACACACAGACATATTATACATTTTATGTGTGTATTCAAATGTAAATTATTAAGAAATGTAAATTAAATCAAATATCACTTACTTAAAGAAATGCAAATTATTAAGTATCACTTACTTTCAGTTTTTCTTTCAGCAACATATTTCTCGATGATAAAATTTCTATTTCATTAAATTGTCCATATAGCTGTTCGAAATAAAAAACCAACTGATTAATATTAAAAACAGAAAAAGGTTCTTGTGATAATAACTCACCTGTGCTGTAAATCTGGCTGTTAAATAGCAACCGATTATAGTGCCAACAGCATATAACGTGGCTAACAGAGAAAAGTTAACTTTCAAAGAAGCATTCATTTCTATAAATATCACACTACAGCTACAAAAGCAAGTCATATAGATTCCATATCCATAAAACACAGGTATCAAATATTCGTATGAATCGTTGGTTTCTTCAATAACACAAAGGATTTCAGTATGTTTATCTATCAAAGCATTCAATCTTTCTTTATAATTTATAAAATTTTCTTTGATATCATTTAATTCTTCTGATAGATTTTCGAGTCTCTTGTATATTATCCAGCATATACAAACAAATTGCAATATGAAAACAGTTAGTTGTTGGATACCAAAAAATTCAAAAAAATAAAAATTAATACTGCAAAGAAATGCTTCAGCAGTCGATCCATTCCGCTGTTTGATAGCGGGAAAAAAATTTATTTCATGTATCATTTTACTAACTGACACCAATCCAAAACTTATAATTAATGCCAGTACGGAAAATAATTCTAATTCAGCAATTCTATCTTCTTCTCCGATATACGCACATTTCTTAAAGGCGAATGAAATTTTCACTCTAATGACTGTGCTATATAACACAGCACACAACAGAGCAAATACGAGAATAACAATTTTGACGAAAATACCATTTTTAGGAATTGCTTTGGCTGTAAAATCGCAGTAGTTATCAGTAAAAATATGTGATAAAAACAACAAAACTGTCAGCCACCAATAAATTTCTACAGCACGTAGATATAATTTATAAAGAGAATTCCATATTTTTTTGTAAGATCTGTTTGGTTGGCATTTACAGTCTAACAAAATATTTAGACCGAATATCTTTGCTGTAGAAACTATTGGCTTCATCAGACATGTAGGACATGTTATTTGATTTTCAGGAATTATTTTGAAATTTAACTCTCAAGTTAAAAGTCTCGATTTTTGTAAGTCCTATTTTCCTTAATCGCGCTTATCAGAATTCCCACGTTGTTGAAGTGAAAAGTAAAATCTGAAAATTTGAAAATATTTATAATTAATTGATATTAATTTTGATTGCACTTAATTGAAACCGTTTTGGCATCTACTTTTAATTAATTTAATCTCGAATAATTTCATCCTCAAAAATTTTCCTGCTAATACAGTTATTCTCTGTGGAAAGAATTAAGCAAAATATGTAGATTAGTAATACAATAAATTCAGAAGTTCGGCAGAAAGGCAGCAGCAAATTGTGAAGCCCGATCCAAGTATTTTTTTCTACAGTTTAATCTATTTTTACAAGTTCACCATATTAATTTATTCAATAGCTATACTACAATAATAAATAAGCAAGGACTCTGACCGCAGAAAGATAAGCCAAAGACCCGATTATCGTCAAACTTTCAAGAATTATTTTCTTTGTCACCAGAACGATCTTTAATATTCTTAATTATTATGTAGTTTTCAATTATTCTGTAAATTTTTCTATTATTTTAATGTTTAGATTAATTATATTATTGTCAAATATTATATAACGATGAATTATATATGTTTGTAACTCAAATCAATCGAATTTATTCTATAATATTAATTAATTTCAGTCATTCAATAGCAATTCATCAATTTATACTGTTTTTGAATATTTGTTAAATTTAATAATCAATAAGAATAGCTCTCACAACCATGGTATAAATCCCTTTAGCTGATAAAAATGGATTTGTTTCACTCATGGAGCATAATTGCTGATCTTCATTGCTAGATGTGCTCCGTGGACGACCTGAGGACTTTTTCGGAAAGACGGTTCCTCTCTCAGTTTCATTTTTACAAATATTTATTACTGTTCGGCAACTTATATCGAAAATATTTGCTATATCTTTTATTCTCATTCCGTTTCGTCTATGCAAAACAATTAATTTCCTGATTTCTTTATTTACAGGACGTGGCATTA
>AYEL01086511.1:0-21055 GCA_000484575.1 Olivierus martensii
AGAGCTGTTTATTATTCATAGCATTAAATGCGCAAAACCTAAAAGTCTTAAACCAAAAATTTCTCTTGGTCTGCGCACCGCCATCTTAGCTATTGATTCGCTAAAGTACTTTATGCCTCTTAAAGTTCTTTAAGGGGCATCCGTTAACTTAAAGTACTTTAACTCTTAGCGTAATTTAATATTTCGTGTCTGGAAAGCATTATTCCTTTAAATTCGACCTTAAAGTACTTTAAGCGGTCTAGTCTGTAACGGGTATTATTCTCACAAATGCAACTTCAATACCAAAAGTAAAATGTCGGTTGTGATATTTTACTCAGTAAAAATGTTACGATTTATTCCAAATATGGTGAATAAGATCATATCTGATAATATTTTTATTTAATATCCATATTTTTGAAATGTTTCATCAGAAAGAATCCGTGTTGTTAAATTGTTTAGTATGCGCTGATGCCATACTTTCTGAAAGGCATTGCTTATGATGTCTCTCTTTACCTAATGCTGAAATGGCAGATAAGGATGATTCCAACGAACTCAGTGCCTAAAAGAGAAAATCTTTTTAATGCTACAATGTATAATCACTTACAAGCTACAAGTACTTACAAGTACTTACAAGCTTATCAATGTATAATAGCATTTTACCTTGATGACAAAATTTTTTCTTATTCGGAAACATCCCCCTATTGAAATTCCAATAGGAACTTTCGAAAATCTCTTCATGAAATTCTGCAGCTACAGATATAAAATAACGAAAACAAATTAAAACATTATATTAAAAGTAAGAAATCAAAGAAACAATTTCCAATGTTAATTTATAAGCGTATAGTACATTGTTATGTACTCTTACTTATTTCACAGCCTGCTTTATTTAGAACACAAACGGAGTTTAATTATTCAGTAAAAATTCACACAATAAAAACAAAAAAAGGGGCACATGCTAATTTCTCAATCAAGTGCAAAATGATATCGAGCATGTGCAAAAATCACTTTAATAAAATATACTCAAAATTTAAATTGTCTGTTTAATAGTACTGTTTTGTTTGAAGATTTAGAAAAATATCAATAGTGAATTTAAAATTACTGGCAATTTAAATCCTAAATTTTGCAAAAGACATAAAATTTTACTCATGAAATCTGACTAAAAAAGAAACAACACACGGGTATTTATCATATAGAATAAGGGTATCAAACTCGCGGCCCTCAACAAAAGTGTTTGGAGTTGAGACAAAAAATTCAATGAAGTTGTAGTGCCTGAATTTTACAAATATTATCCTGCCAGATTTGAAAATACGATAAAATTCGCTCATGAAATTATCTCCATTTCTCGAAGTGTTTTTTCTGTGCGACAATTATTTAAAGTTATAAAAGGAAAGAAGTCTCCTTTAAGATCCAGAATTACTGGCATTCATCTTTAATCAGTTTTTTAAGAAACCACTGTGAATAAGATTTCTTCGGAAGTACAAAAGTTGGTAGCAGAGAAGAGATGCCAACTGTCAGGAATCTAACATTAATTTTATTGTTATCCTATTATACTTTTTGAAATAAAGCTCTGTTTCTATTAAAAATTGAAGTTTTCTTTTACGATTCATATAAAGTTTACATTATTTTTATTTGGCTCGTATTTTATTTCACACCCTTGATATGGAATATTGTTTTCAATAATCTCATTACGATTTAAAAATACTTTGAATTTATTACAAATTTCTTATTATTTATGTTGTTTCTCATTAAGAAGATTATATGTTACTGAAACAATGATCATATGATAAGCAGTCGTATTACCATCTTGGAGGAACCGGATTCAACTACAAGTTCCACAAATCTCTGATTTAGATAGAGTCCTTATTCGATCCATTGAAGTCGGCCGGATGGCCGCGTGGTAAAGCTTTGGCTTACCACCCTGGAGGATCGGGGTTCAAATCCGGGTCCCACACCTCCAGTTTTTCAGGAGGGGTCCGGGCCCGGCCCGTTGAACCCCATCCTTCAACCATCCGGTTGACCCCATTACGGGTGTTGGCCAGCCTGTGATGGGCTCTACAAGTGGCCGCCGCCAGATACAGTATACCCCATGAGGATATGGCGGCGTAAACTAATTAACCTTAACCTTAATCTCGATCCATTGAACTTAATCTTCAATATTCTTACTGTTTTATCAGAGATACCAGCCTATGAAGAATGCTAAAACCTACTGCTATCTAAAGCATCCCCTTAGTAAATAGGCGGCTTAATTCTGTATACACACACACACGAATTATACAGTGTATGTATATATTTATAAAAACTGTAACGCATTTTGTATTTGCAAGTAAATCATTAAGCAATTTAAATTGAGCAAGTTTGATCATTGCCTCAAAGAAATGTAAATTATTAAATATCACTTGCTTTCAGTTTTTCTTTCAGCGACATAGTTCTCGAAGATAAAATTTCTATTTCGTTAAATTGTCCATACAGCTGTTCGAAATAAAAAACCAACTGATTAATATTAAAAACCGAAAACGTTTCTTGTGATAATCACTTACCTGTGCTGTAAATTTGGTAGATAAATAGCAACCGATTATAGTCCCAACAGCATATAACATGGCTAACAGAGAAAAGTTAATTTTCAAAGAAACATTCATTTCTACAAACATAACAGTGCAGCTACAAAAGCAAGTCATATAGATTTCATATCCATAAAACACAGGTAGCAGTTATTATTATTCTTTTATTAATTAAACTTTCAAAGAAACATTCATTTCTACAAACATAACAATGCAGCTACAAAAGCAAGTGATATAGATTTCATATCCATAAAACACAGGTAGCAGTTATTATTATTCTTTTATTAATTAAGCAGATGTAATAGAATTAGAATTATGTAAAATATATGCAACATAACTGTACAGATTACGGCTCAGTCATTGAAACAAAGAGTACTTAATTATTACATCAAGCGATAGGGAAGGAACTTATGTTAACTTCAATATGTTATGTTTGCGTTTAGGTATTTGTATATCAATTGCTCCAGGTATGGCAACATATTTTTTGTCAACAGATGACGCCACTTTCCACTCAGTAGGAGTACTAAGCCTGTGGAAGGGCGAAACAAGCCCTTCCAAAGGCTGCCCAACCCTGCGGAGGGATCAGCCGGATTGTGGAGGACGGGGATCGACGGGCCACCCGGACAACACCAACTCTACAGAAACCCAATGAACGAATTTGTGACGTCACGTATCGCGGTAACTAAAGTGAGCGGTATCGTGCTGAGAGTTGAGTGGCACTGGGGTAGTAAAAGATTTGTCTCTAACGCTCCCTTCAGGGCACCTGGAGAAACATTGTCGTAGTTAGCCTTCCGCACGTATTTTTTTTTTTTGTCAACAGATGACGCCACTTTCCACTCAGTAAGAGTACTAAGTGGGGTACTATTTTTACAAAATCGAACGGAACAGCTAACAGTTTCCTTTAGCCGCCATTTTTTCTCTACGTCACTTGAACATGTATCGCCCTCTGTTAGACGGTGTCACCTCTGACGTCACGAGTTTTAAAAATCTTCAGAGTTGCGCATCCTGTTGTACATAATCCGTGGTTTGGTCTCTCCGCGCCCAGCTACGCCACTAAACGGTTGGCCGACCACTCGTTTTCTAGGTCGGTTATACCAACACCAACTCTACAGAAAGCCAATGAACGAATTTGTGACGTCACGTATCGCGGTCATCGTATTGAGGGATAACCGAACGCCGACTTTTTGTGTTTCCTCCAGTTTGTTTTCTGTTATGGATAACAAAAATTTTGAACTTTCTAAAACTTTTACTGGGGAGGTTGCTTCTCTGCCCCATCGCAGGAGTGGTGGTCCTGGTACCTCATCTGAGGATGCACTGGTGTGCCTCAGGGTGATGGGGAGGCGGAGCAGTCTCCTGGTGTCAGTACTGTCTCCGGGAGTAAATCTAGTCACGTTTGTCTGGAGCGGCTAGGCGAAAGTGGAGGAGGGTTAGGAGGGAAGCTGCTGGTACCGGTGGTTCTCAGCTACCGGGCGGCTCTTCCCAACTGGCTGCGACTAATTAAAATTGAAATTGTAATCAAATTCTCGAAAATTTTACATTTCCTTATGCCTTACAAATTTGAACTGATTGCATGTAAGCATTTTATTTTACAAAAAACAATTCAAGACGTTTTTGTTTAAAAAAATTTCTACTAAAACAGCTTTGTACACAAGCATTTAATCTTTCTGTCTTTATATATTAAGGTAATATTTATACTGTATGAATGTGATGCGTTCTGCGCATCAAAGTGAGCACCCCCTGGGTCATACGTCTTCATTGGGTTATTTTCATTTGTATTGAGAGTATTTGTTTTGGTAGATTCACATAGATTGTCTTACCCTCATGTTTCTAAAACTGGTTATTTGGAATCCCAAATAATGTATTTTAAAAATAAGACAGTTTTTTATGCGACTAATTAAAACTGTAATCAAATTCTTGAAAATTTTACATTTCCTTATGCCTTACAAATTTGAACTGATTGCGTGTAAGCATTTTATTTTACAAAAACAAATTCAAGACGCTTTTGTTTAAAAAAATTTCTACTAAAACAGCTTTATACACAAGCATTTAATCTTTCTGTCTTTATATATTAAGGTAATATTTATACTGTATGAATACAATTTCGAATCTAACAAGAAAAATAAAAATAATAAGTTTGAGACTTTTTTGTAAATTTTTTCCGATTTTATACTATAATATTGACACAAATACTATAATATTTGAATATTTCAATTATGTAAATAACAAACAATTTGACCTTATTTTGGGGAAGATGCTGAGCAGGATCTTCACCACACTGCTCAGGGGCTATGTTTTGGACAATGGTGCACTCATTTATACTTGTATGAATGAGTTCACTTGTCAGTGGCTCACCCAGCTTTTGGATGGGTGTACTCTTGGGCAGGGAATTCGTTTGAGGTTATCCCTGCGAAGAACCTATCCAAGCCTGTGAAGTTGGCTTATCGCACTGCGGATACTCATACGCAGGATGCGAACCAACTTTTGGCTCGGCTCCAAGTATTCAATCCGGGGTTCAAGTTCGAAAACTGGAAGGTTTTGAGTAGTGATGGGTCGCGAACGGAGTCGCGAAAAGTCGACTCCTCAAGCCTGAAAGTCGAAGAAGTCGAACAAAGTCGATTCTGGAGTCGATCCACGCCATCTGGTAGCAATTACCGCCACAATTTTTATTCTGAATCGGAAATGGGTGAAAGAACTACTATAAAAAACATTATATCATTCAACAAAGTCTAAAAAATGAGCAGAAAAATAAATTCAAAATAAGTAAATAAATTGGAAAGCAATTTTATGTTGTATGAAATATGGAAGACAAGTGATGAAATTTTCTTCCGGTTCGTTCTATCTCATACAATTATTGCAATTGGTGTTGTCGTTGCAACAGGAGTCTTTGTATAAATTATTACTTTTAATATTTTCTGATCTTCGGGCAAAAAGTATTTTTAGAATTATCCGATAATATTTACTTTCTAATAAATTTATAATTAATATGAAGCATATTACTCCATATCTTATATACAAACGAAAAATTTCCGTTTTAAAAGTTTAGAGCACAGATTACTAATACAGATGGGACACTTAGCTAAAAACAAGGAAATTTCAGTACCACAGCGCCTCTCAGTTAGTTGATTTTGTATTTTTTCTTGAATGTAAAAATTTTATAATTTTTCAAGACATTGACCAGTATTAATATTTCCAAAGTCATTTAAATAATAAAGGATATTTTATTATTTTAAAATATAGAACTATATTGAATAATAATATTACGTAGTAATCTGTTTCCCATAAGCAGCTTTCGTTTCTAGTAGCCATCTTGTTTTCTTAAGACGTTTGATCGTAGCTCGTGGATCGAAGTTAACGTTAGTTATTTATAAAAGGTATTTAGTATACCTTGGAAGATTGGCATTTATGAGTCATATCCTCCATATTAACAGGAAGAAGAAGAAGAAGAAGATTGGAATTTATATTATTATACATCGTATTTTCTATTAAGTGAGAGAACTCATCCGCTTAGGCTTATTAAATGTATTGTATATTAGTTATTTTGAAATGTTTTCATTATTATTATTTAATATCATTAATATATTTTTGATATATAACTTATGCTAAAAGAAACAAGGATGATATCAAGGCTACAGCTATCAAGAAGAAACGTAGAGTGATCAACTTAGAAGATTAGCATGCTCAACACATTTCTTTTTTACCTTATACATAAAATTTAATTAATATATTTGAAAAATCCTTGGCAATGATCACCCATTTTACATGGATTATTTATCCCGATTATCGCGGATTCGATTATTGCGGTATTTTTCATGGCAACATTAACCGCGATAATCAAGGTATTCTTGTATATTATACATAGCAATTTATAGAATGAAAGCTTATTGATGGTAAAATTCGAAGCATGATTTATTTATATAAATATATAATTACTTTATCATACAAATTATGCTTTATTTTTGCCTTAAATCCTTGACCGATTAGGTGGATGGGGATCATTAATGGACATCATTGAATTAAAAAGTTAAAAAAAATACAGTAGAATCTCTCTAATCTGACACATGATCCGGCTTGTCGGATTTCAGAGATTTGCCGGATTATTATCTGATCCACTTTGTCGGATTTCAGATATTTGCCGGATTATTGGAAGTTTAATGCAAAAACATGGAATTACACAAACGAATACGCTCAGTTTATTAAGACTTTCCTTTCATTACTCTTGCTGTTCAACTCTCACAAACCCCTCCAGTTTCAGGAGTGGTCCGGACCCAGTCCGTTTAACCCTATCCTTCAACCATCCGTTTGACCCCATCATGAGTATTGCCTAGCCTGTGATGGACTCTATAAATGGCCGCCGCCAGATACAGTATATTCCTTATGTGAATCATATATATTAATAGTGAAACGTGGTTGGCTGGATATCGGCTTAACCTAACCTAACTTACTATCCATGTATTGTATATTTTGGAGTATAAGCCATAGTTAAAATTATCTTATATTTTTCATTTCTTAAGAAACTATTAGTAAATTGTGCAATTAATCTTTGAAATAATGCTGTAAAACTACTCTTTTTATAAATTAATGGATTTACTGTCCCATGCTGATATTAGAATAGGATACTAAGTAATGTTCACCTTCTACTCTATTATTTTAAGTTAGGAAATGTTCTTTTCTTCGGTTCTCTTATTCTACAAATTAAGACTTAGGCCCAAAAACCTCATTTAATAACTTTTCAGCAATACATTTCTTTCATCATCTCCATTATCACATTCAATGAAGACATCAACATAACGATAGTAAATTTTCATGTTCATCCTAAAATTATTCTGGATTCTTGGTAACGTAAAATTCTGCTCTAAGTCTTTGCTATAATTCCAACCTTTGGATCACAAATGAGTACACCATTAAATTGAGAAAAAATTTCCCTTAAAATAAAAAGTAAATATCATTACATATAGTACAAGATCATCTGCTCTCAATATTTTCAAGTAAAACTTACAGAGGAATAAGTTATATTAGTTCAATATGGATCGAAGGATAAATTTTTCAAAGTAACAGTAACAATTTCATTTAGCAAAGACCTTACAGCTAATAATTGATCAAAAACGCATTTATAAAGTCAAATTTAAACTGATAATTCTTCAGTATGAGGCTTTTTTCCAATGGAGTACAGTGGTGATCTATTCTCATTTATATTATTTTATATCTTTTAAATCAATTATTACAGTATTTTAAATAATCTATATAATAATTCGTTTATCCTCATTAGTGTCACGTGCAACTTTAGACTGAAATATCTCAAAGACTATTAAATGAAACTTTAAAAATCCTTTTGATTTGAGTCTGTGTGAGGTGAACTTAGAGTTTGTGACTATTAAATATATATTTTTAAATATCTTTCTAAAAAAATATTCAAAAATTCAAATAGCGGGATTATTTTATAACTTATTCGATAGATGGCGTAAGGTTGATATAACTTATTCGATAGATGGCGCCTGAGATGTTGGTTTTCTGGTAGTATTAAGTTAGGTCTTATTTCTCAGACAATAAATAATTAGGCATCATTTAACAGTTAAGAAGGATAAAATAATTAGCATAATACAAAAATCAATAAATTTTACAAACACATTCCATTTTAATTTATATGTATGTTTTTAATTAGAAATGTTTGTGACGTCAAGCTGTTTTTCATAGTTGAAAATAAAACTGAATATTCCCTCTCTAACCTGCTATTTACCACTAAATAGTTTTATCAAATGATTTTTGGGAGATGGATGAGTAATAATTGATAATCAGTCAGTCCGATTACAGTCGTCTCCTTATCCATTTGCTTCATTTGATAGTGCATGCCTGTAATCGAAATACCATAATACGTTCATCTTTAAATTTTTCTATGCTATTTCTTTGTTAGTCAAGATGTTTGTCAGTTTATAGTCACTTGTCAGCAAGAAAAACAACTGCATTTCTGTTTCTATACTGTACAGTCATTTGCTAGTGGATAGAATGTCTAATTACGACAAGAAAGATTAAGTGGTATTCATGGCAGTGTGCCTCAAGGCAGATACACTTTCAAGTGAGCAGCGAAAAACAGGGCCGACCAGAGGAGGGGGATGATGGAATAAAATTCCCCGGGCCCGAGATTCACGGAGGTCCAGACATCATCCCACAATTTGTTTTTTACGCTCTAATTAATTGTAGAAGGAACTGAAAATTAGAATACAAAACGGTGTAATAAATTACCCCAATCTTATAACATTACAATGTTACTTGGAACCCATATAAATTTTTCCCCCGGGCGCGGCGAAGTCTCTCAACGCTCCTGGCGAAAAGCTTTAGTCCCAGAAGGGTATTCAATTAAATAAAATAGAAATTTCTGGAATTACTCCTAATTCATTGGAGTCGGCCGGATGGATCCCGGGCGCGGCGAAGTCTCTCAACGCTCCTGGAGAAAAGCTTTAGTCCCAGAAGGGTATTTAATTAAATAAAATAGAAATTTCTGGAATTACTCCTAATTCATTGGAGTCGGCCGGATGGAAAAAGTAAGTTAATTTGAAAAACAAAATTTATAAAAAAATAAGCACTTATTTGTAAAAAAATATTTATTTTCATAATGTTTTTAGCTTAGCAACTAGCCATCATCATTATTCTACAATATCATTAAACGATTTATTCTTATATCTTCAAATTACTGAAATATTTTAAATTGTATTATTTTATGCTGCATATATTCTAATATATTAAGTTTTTTGATATAATTTAGTTATTGTGCAAAGTAGATTTTCATTTATAATCATTTTATGTTTTTTTCTCATCTTGAATATCCCTATTTTTTTTTTTATCTGATTCATTATTATTCTCACTATATGTACTTCTTATATATAGGGAAAAACTGCAAAAAATCTAGTAAAAAGAATAGTGGAATATTGGAGCTATATAGCAAATGAAAGTTACTATATAGCTTTAGCATGAAGAAATTATCAGCCTGATATATAAGTCAAATGGCAAGAAGCGCAAATAGTGATAACAATGATGAACTAAGTAGAAGCAAAAATAACTGAGATAATTGAAACTCAGATGGAAAAGAAATATAAAGCAATTATAAATGATAATCTACCAAAATAAATACTGCAGTCATGGGAGTGGTATGTAAAACATCATTATTCCAGAGCATACAACAAGCCACCTACACTTATGAGGTTGGCCAATAAGTTAAGACTGGGCCCAAAACTCCATAAAAATTCCAAAAGTAAAAACTAAATTTGATCATGCATCCTCAAGATCAATGAATACAAGTTTCTACAATTGGATAACCTACTAAAAACTTTTGCTAAGAAAACTCCTTTTTTAAATTGTCTTAGAATAATTATTGCTTTGAAACAATAACCACTTGCTTTATGGCAATATAAATGTTCTAAAAGCACTATTAGCAAGGAAACAATATACTTTAATATTGTATAACGTTTTCGGACCCTGTAATGGTCCCTCCTCAGTACAAACTTCTTAAAAATAAACAGATGTATTTGAATACTGTTCTATTGTTCGATATATAATTCGAGTATATAAGATTCTATCAGTTCAAATATAACAGATATAATACAAACAGTATAATTTAAAATACATAAGCGCTATTAGCAAGGAAACAATATACTTTAATATATATGTATTTTAAATTATACTGTTTGTATTATATCTGTTATATTTGAACTGATAGAATCTTATATACTCGAATTGTATTTGAATACTGTTCTATTGTTCGATATATATCTGTTTATTTTTAAGAAGTTTGTACTGAGGAGGGACCATTACAGGGTCCGAAAACGTTATACAATATTAAAGTATATTGTTTCCTTGCTAATAGTGCTTTTAGAACATTTATAATTATTGCTAATTATTAAACTAACTTTTTTTCTTCATTTATATAATTAGACGTACATTATCATATTTAAGTAAAAAAAATTTATATTTTTAGACTCAGGAATAGATTAAAACTGTTTTATTTAAATTAATGATAATTTTTATAGTTGATATATTAGAAGTCATATTTGATGAAACAATAGCTACATTTTTCATAATAATCAATCATAACCGACCAACTAAAAAATTGCTGAGCTATCTGTTTTTAACTCTAAATAAGTAAACAGAATGTAAATAGAAATGAAAACAGAATGTAAACAGAAGTAAATAGAATGATCTGTTATAAATATAACAAAAAAAAACAGAACTGAAAAGTCACAGAATAAGACAATGAATTAAGCCTTCTGCTATTTTTAGAATGATCTGTTATAAATATAACAAAAAAAACAGAACTGAAAAGTCACAGAATAAGACAATGAATTAAGCCTTCTGCTATTTTTTCAATTCAAATTTCATAGTAGTAATAAATTATATCCTATAATTAATTTGTGATATTAGTTCAATGGATATTTGAAGATAATTGATCACAAATATTTAAAAACGAAAACATTTATTGAATAAGTATTCAGAAGTAACCATAGGATATAATTCATTTGAAACATGTGAATGTTGAATTGAAGAATAGAAGAAAGTTTTAATTCATAATTTTTTAATCTGTTGGCTGTGCAGTTCCATTTTGTTTCTGTTATGAATGATGATTTGCAGCAAAAACAACAGGAAACACACACACACAATTATCTAAGTTGAAAAATATATCTTGCTTATGAAAAAATTTTCATAAATAAGATGATATTTTAAAAATAATTTTTATAGTTTTGTATATGAAGTAATATAGCAATTTTACATAATGGTATTGTTGCAATTATAAGTAGTCCTTGAGATGTGATGGGATTTGGTTTGAACTCCACCATCATGAGTTTGACTGGTCATAAGTTGTAAATGCCAAAAATTTATGAATTTCTCACTACTGATGTTCATAGGACACTGTACACTATCTTAATAAACATAATGAACACAAAATTACAAGAACCAGACATAAAAAAAGATTGCTGAGACATATATCAGACAATTGGGTCAGGGGCTTAACCCATTCAGTGCCGACCGTAATCAATTTCCGTGTGCAAGCAACGGAACAGCTGTTTTTTTATAATTAAGCCTAATTACTATTCATAAATATAAAAAAATTCATAACTCGCTTATTTTTTTCAAAAAATTCTGAAATTTTTTGTGTTTGTAAAGATTCTGTGTCTCTCTTTTACTATTTAATTATTTTTTTAAAATTTCTTTATTCGCCAAAGTATTCGTTGCCTATATTAGGTGAAAGTTTTTATGTTTGTCTTTTGTGATTGTTTAACCATCCATTGAAATTATTGCTTTTATTAGATACCCACATCTCTCCTGAAGAAAACAAGCCATAAATGATTAAAATCGATCCATATTTTTATGTAAAATTGTTTTTCTAACTTAATATATGCAAATTATTTTAGCTGGATTATTGTGTTATATTCGCATACAAAATATGCATAAATTTATAGAAATTATCACTTATAAGCAATTATTTATACTATCTGATATTGTTTTTCTACATATTGTTATTATTTTTTGTTTTATTTTATAAAAATATAGTATTTTTTCCAAGAAATTTGTTGAGTATAAATCCATCCCCTTTACACAGTTACAGCTATATTTTATGATGATTTGCTTTATTGCTTCAGAAAATACCTATTCAACTAACAGTAGTTAGTTCTATGTAAGCAGGAGGCGCAGAAATTTCCAGGGAAGAAAACGATGATATAGTTGCTAGCCAGTGATCTAATTGCTTGCGTGCCACAACCATTTAAAATGTTGGAATATTGTTTATCAGGACCCTGTCCTGACAAGTTCGACCCCGTCCCCTGCCCCGATGTTTCCGGCGGATCTAATGAAATGGTTGCATTCAATGTTAATCTCCACCCAGCAAAACGGTGTAAATACGTAGAAAAGAAATCCATTATTATAACAAAAGTTAATTTTAATACCAATAAAGTTTTAGTTAGCACTATTAATTAAAGAAATTAAATAATTCAATAATTTTTTTTTTCTCTTGTAATTTTTAAATTATAATCCATTATTTATTTTCATTGAAGACTTACTGCAATTTATATTTGACTTCCAATATCGAACTGAATATTTTTGTAGCTCAGTTCTGCAAAGTCGACCGACAATTCCCCCAAAGCTATTTAACTTGATGTAAATTGATAAGGTCAGCTTGAGATCAACAAAAGGTTATGAAGATATTTTAAGTTTCAATTATTTAACAAATTTTTTTTAAATGTTTTATCGAATTTCCTATTAATAAATTTGAATAGGAATATATTATAAATACATAAAATTTATTTAGGTTTTATAAAAAAAATTGTAAAAATTGAATTGAAATCAGGAATGTATTTGGAAATCGGATTGTTTCGAACAAAGAAAACGGAGCAGAAAATATGTGACCTTACCAAACTGAAAACCAGTGCAAAGTGAGTTCTCTAAGACAAAGAAATAATTTAGGAAAGCAATAAGTTAGAATATTGGGATAGTCCAATTTATAAAAATAGAAAGGAGAGGGTGAGGAAGAAACAGGAAGTAGAGGATGATTGTGCTGTAAAATCAATTAGTACACACATGATTTTACAACTTGACACTAAAAGCAGGACAGTCTAACAAAAACAAATATTTTTAGAATAAATGAGAGGGATGCTTGGGGTGGGATAGCATTTTGGGTATTTGAATGTATACGTTCAAAAGTCTGAGCAATTTGGTTCTATAGTCCTCATAATTGCTTATACGTGTATCCGTATTTTTCAGCTTGTTTTAGGATATAGTTAAACTCTTCAGACTGTTCTCTATGGCTCATGCAATGGGTGTGGGCCCTTCTTAATAAGGGTCTAAAGGCAGATAGTTTATATGAGTACAGATCTGCGGCCATGATGGAAAATGTACACACGAACTTCTCTGGGCCCTCACTGATAGCTCCTTAGGACTTAGCCTCACTATTGACCAGCAAGAAAACACGGACTTCCACTTCCTAGATGTTAAGGTCTCTATAAAACAAGGAGAATATCATACTAGTATCTATAGAAATGGAATGATACTCATCTTATAGGTCGGTTTTCTAAATATAAATATGTTAATAGAACTTAATAGGTGCATGCTAAAGCCTATCCTACATATAAACCAAATAAAGGAAAAACGGTGGAAAACCACCAGACTAAAGCCATATGTTGATCTAAAAATGTAGGTCTTCCATAATCTTACTTAACAAATTCTAAAATGTTCGTCATAAAGGAGAAAATCTCTCTTCAATCACGGCCAAGAGATATCATAAAGTTTACAAGTTAATTCTAATTGTAGATGAAGCAACTCATATTTTATGCAATGATAAATCAGATGATCTGAATCCTCAACAACTCTACAATGTTTACAAAGATCATTATCTGCATGACCAAGAGGAGCCAGATAGCTTTTGAGAAGGCCATGGCCTGAGAGAAACTGTGCAGCACGTCCAGCAATTACTGGAATAAAGAAGCGGCGGCAAAAGAATATGTCAGGTACAAACTCATATAGATGTCGGCCCTTTAAACTAGTAGACCAATGAACTTGCCAAATCTGCAAGAATTGTTATAAATAGTTTTAATCGGTATTTTCATATAACTATAACACATCTCCCGGGCGCATATCCCGGGTGCTTCTTTATTTATGAATTGGCATTTATTGTGTCACACAGTCTTTGACGTGCTTTTGTGTATTTACAGTCTTTGACATGCATTCTCATCAAAGTTCAGCATGATGTGTATATACTGTTTAGGAAACATGAATAAATAAGGTCTTTGAAGTGCATTCTCGTCAAAGTTCAGCATGATGTGTATATACAGCTTAGGAAACACACGGATTTTATAACTTGGCAATAAAACGAGGACGATTCGAAGAAAATAAATACTTTTCAAATAAAATAAAACATTTTACAAGAATTTAGATTGAATTTATGTAGGTTTAGAATACTTTTAATATAACAAATAAGAAGGAAAAAATAAATAAATAAAACAGAAGCCAAAAATCTTATCAATCACTATTCAATAGTAATAATAACACACTAAAATACGAAGAAATTAAATTTTAGATATTATTTATAGATAAGCAAAAATTAATTTATAAAAAAGTTCCACATCCCTGATGCCTATATATGATATGGGGTGCAGAATTTTTTCCGCATGACATGATGTCTATAGACCACAAAAAAAGTACTTTTCGACAAAAAAATGGCAACTAAAATCGAAGAAAATAAAACTTTTCGAATAAAATAAAACATTTTACAAAAATTTAGATTGAATTTATGTAGGTTCAGAATACTTTCAATATAATAAATAAGAAGGAAAAAATAAATAAATAAAACACAAGCAAAAAATCTTATCAATCGCTATTCAATAGTAGTAATAATACTCTAAAATACGAAGAAATTAAATTTTAGATATTATTTATAGATAAGCAAAAATTAATTTATAAAAAAGTTCCACATCCCTGATGCCTATATATGATATGGGGTGCAGAATTTTTTCCGCATGACATGATGTCTATAGACCACAAAAAAAGTACTTTTCGACAAAAAAATGGCAACTAAAAACTATTTTCAAATAAAATAAATCATTTTATAAGAATTTAGACTGAAATTATGTTGATTAAAACACTTTCAATACACCAAATAAGAAGGAAAAAATAAATAAACAAAAAAACAAGCAAAAAATTTTTATCCGTCGATATTCGAAAGTCATAATAAGAGTATAAAATATGCATAAATCAACTTTCAAAAATCATTTATAGATAAGCAGAAATTAATTTATTAAAAACGTTCCACAATCTTGATGTGTAATCACAGCAATGGCCTGCGAGTGGCGCGCAATTGTTGTTTGCTCATGACATCTATTCACGTCAATGGTACTGAACTGGTTAACCCATGGAATTACATTGACCAATCACAGAATTTAATCAATTACATCATCATCATAAGTACAAGTGGTCCAATCAAGGTATCTTATTATAAATTATTGTAATGTTACTATTGATAGTTAATTTTCAATAGTAAATTTTAGAATGTAATAATATCTATTCCTGACGTGATGTAAATTGTACACATATATCATATTTCTAGCTTACTTGTAATCGGTATTAAATCTTTAATAATAATAATATGTACAAAGAATTTTCTAATATATTTATGCATTATTTAATTGATAATTTTATTTTATTTTTGTTTAAACAGTTATAAAATGTTCTATTTTAAATGAACCTCTATTTGAAATTAATTTTATTTGTTCTATTCTATATATTATAAGCTAAAAGTTACTGAAGATGGCTTTTTTAAGCCAAGAGATCTTTAGCAATTATTAAATATCGTTCTTTCGCTTAAACATGTGCCGATGTTTAATTAATTAATTATTTTATTAAGAAGTGAAAAGTATGTAAGAAGTATAATAGTTTATTTAACTGGATAGCAAAATTGTTCAAGAATTGTTTTCTTTATCAATGACTTTGTTCATAAATTCATTGACTGTCATAGTTTTACAATTGCAAAATTCAAAATCTAAAAGAACTATGTGTGACATATTTCAGAGAACAACAAAGTTTCAACAACCAGCTCATACTCTGACGATGAATAGTCAACATACTGTTGTACGCAGCGTAGAAAATTGAACAAAAGTTAACTTTGGCATAATGATGCAATGTCTATTCAGTATAGTAGAAGTGATATCATTGTGAGGAAGTTAACTTGGACCTGTCCTTTTTTTATTTTATTATGCACTCTATTATTTATATCATATTTCTTGTCTTATATGCAGAGTTATATATATATATCATATCATGTAATAATTATACAGCAAATTATAGTAAATTCAATTTGTCTTATTTCTTGTCTTATATGCAGAGTTTATATATATATATATATATATATCATATCATGTAATAATTATACAGCAAATTATAGTAAATTCAATTTGTTATATATGGTCCTTATTTTATAAGTCACACTAATCGAATATCGCATTATTCAAACTTGCACTAATCGAGGCTTACCCTAAATATTCATTAATGATTTAAGCTTTAACTGGAAGTTTAAAACATACACATTATGATTTTATAAACAAAATATATCTTCTGTAAAATTTACAAACATTTTAAAATTTATACTCACGTAAATTTCTTGAGGACAATACAGAGGAGGAGCTGGTAAATAAATATTGCTATTAACTAATATCCTTATATTTGAAAATAAGAACTTTAATTCATCTATCAGGTCCTTTAAAATATTTATAATAATATTTATATCACAGACAGCAGCTGGTAATAAAAATGAATAAATAGCATATATTCTTTGATTTTGTTGTGATGTTTCTATTAATGATGTTTTATATAATATACCTAAAAATATAAAAAAACATATTTTATTGAAAAAATATATATATATTGATATCACAAAAATTTAATTTTATTTGTAATACCAAAGTCATTTTAAAAATAAAAATAACTTTAGAATAAAAAATTAACTGAATTTTAATTCTAGTTAGTTCTGTTTACTGAATAAATGCTTAATTAATTATAATTTTTCATAGTTTTCATGTAAAAATTATTTATAATTCCAAATACTATACTAATACTATATAAATACTGCAAAGTCGCGGATTAGAACGAATGTCGATATTATTAATTATTAACTAAGCTTTCAATATTATAAGTAATCGGATAATTTTACTTTATGTAAATCAGTAATGAATGTAATTAATCCTTTAATATTTTAATCTAAATATTCTTTCCTTATTTTGAATTTTCATTCCATAAAATAAATATATTAAAAATTGATCCTATATTATCCTGAATATTATAAGTAATCGGATAATTTTACTTTATGTAATTCAGTAATGAATGTAATTAATCCTTTAATATTTTATTCTAAATATTCTCTTCTTATTTTGAATTTTCATTCCATAAAATAAATATATTAAAAATTGATCCTATATTATCAATATTCTCCTATGAATCGGTTCGACTCTACCTAAGTTTCTGTATTTAAACAAAAAATGTGATTTACTTGTTTCCATATTTTTTTCATAATACTATTTATTGCAAATAAGTAACAGAAAAGATGATAACTGATATTCGTAACGGATGGAATCGTCACCAAATGCAACTAATACTAAAAATTATGGCCTATTATTATATACTAATATTTAAATAAAATTTCAAATTTTTTATCGAATATACAGTAATTTAAATAAATATTTTTTTATTAATTCATATTTCATTTATTTTTGAAAACTAAAAATCACTAAATGTATTTTGCTTAATTTTTTAAAATATTAAGCATCCCTTATTCTGGGGTAATAAATTAATTCTATAATTTTAAATTATGTCTTTAATTAATTTGAAATTATTTATTTCAGGCTGGTGAAGGCGGTGCACCTGCAGTAAGTATTACAAAACATTTAATAAGTTTAAATAAATATATATATTTTATATTTATTATATATAGATATAAACGGTTTCAAGAAACATGCCAAAATGAATCAATAAAAATATAGAATTCGAAAAAACCCACGTTATATCGAAACAGCGTTAAACGGAGCAATGTTAAGCAGGGTCTTACTGCATAAGATAGCTGAGACTGTAGACATCACTCAATTGAATGGCTACATCAGATTTTAACTGATGAATTGGGGCTAAGTAAGGTCTGTACAATATGCCTAATGTTTTGAGAGCAGTTTTTTATTCCTAATGCTTTTAGAGTTTATGGAATTGCTGAAGTGATTTCTGAGGACGAACGGAGATCTTTAGAAGCTCTTGTACATATACTTTGACTTTTTGAAATAGTTATCAAGGGATAACTATTTCAAAAGAACTGTTTTCCTCAGAGGACAAATTCAGTGTTGAAGAGAGAAAATTCAATGAAATTTATTTCAAAAGAATTGGAGAATCACAGTTTGGTGTTGGCTACAAAGTTGAAGAAAACTTTGAATGCTACTCTTCAAATGGAGAATGATAAATGTTAGACTAACAAGCTGTCTTAAAGAACCTGAAGTATTGAAAATAAATGATTTGAAAAACTTTTCTTGCTGGTAAGTCATAAAAACATAAAAATCTGGCAGAAGCAATATTCAGCAGGCTATTTCCATCAGATGCAAAAAGACAAAAAGAAGAAGAAATTACTGAAGATTACATTTCTGTTACAGAAGATGCAGTTACTTCAGTCAGTGATTCAGTGTTTCAGAGATATCTCAGTGAAGTGGCCAGCAAGAATAAAAAATGCAAGCTTTCTCCCTCTCCCAATTTGATGTAGCAAAAGAATTGAAACTATATGAAGCAACATGAAAGTGAACTGAGTGTTTAGAGCAACTTTACTAAAGCTTATTAACCTTAAAAGCAATTACCATGGAATCAGAAAGAACCTTTTCTTCTGCTGGCTACTTTGTTTCGAAAATTCTTTCTCAATTGTCACCAAAAACATTAGATGTTTTGTGCTTTTTGAGATCAATTTTTAGACTTATTTTTCTCTAAAAAACAACTAAAAAATTAATAAATAATTTTCCAAAACTAACTGATAAAAATGCAGTACATATTTTTTTAGTTATTATACATAGATCTTAATAAATATATTTTTATTTGCAAAATTCCTTGATGCATTTCTTATTTTAAATAGAAGTAGAAAAAAAAAGACTGAAAACTGGTAAAAACCAGTAATGAGAAATTGTCATCAGCAATGTACCAGTAATGATTATTTTGTTAATTTTTGAATCCTAGCTTTACCATTGTATTAAAATATGATTTTTAGCTGGGACTGCAAGACTGTTTCATGTTTATTGATTTTTTGTATTATCTTTTCATGTTAAGTGATTTCCAGTTTAGTTATATGAAGACCAATACAAAATGAAAAGAACATAGAGACCATAGTATTTTTGCTATTTGTGAGCTTCATATAATTAACATGAATTTTACAGGATTATTTTGAAAATGCTATATATAATGTTGTATAATTGTGAAAATATATCAATAAAAATAGCAATAAATTATAATATCCTGAATAGAAATAGGCAAGTAAGACAGTATAGTGGTATCTCACAATTTGACACTAATCCGTCACTGAACTAGTGTTAAATTGAGAAACTGTTGAATTGCAGGACAATATTTCCCATATAAGACTATGAGAAATAGATTAATTCATTGTTGGACTCCCATTGCACTTCCCCTAATGGGGAGGTGAAAGAGATGCACTATATTATTTACTTTACTATACATATTTTGCTGTTGTAAAAACAAACACACTAAATTACAAAATACACTATTTAATTCAGAATAAACACAATTTATTAGTCCTTAGATGTAGGAATGAAGTCTTCTTTATCCTGTTCTATCTTTGTATCTGTGAAACCAGCCTTGACTTGCTTTAAATTCCTCAGTTTGATCTAAGGTGCATCCTGGAATTTTCTTCTGCAATTCTTCAAAATTAACCTAGTCCTCTCACAGATCATTGCCTGTATTACTGGATTTCCCTTCGTCTGTCTTTCTGTAATCTAAGTGAGAAGCAGCTTTTCCATCTCTTCATTGATAAAAGATGTATTCTTGTCAGAAATCTTCATTGCTCCAGCAGATACCTTAGCACCCATAATCTTCTCTCTTTGTTGCAAAACATTGCTAAAGTTGTACTAGGAATGCCATATTCTTGAGTTACTTCTTAAGTATTCTGCATTTTTGTACATTATCTACAATTACTTTCTTCTTCTCTATGCTCATTCAAATGTTCTTTTTTCTGGAATTATTTCTTTGGTCACTTTGCTTTGAACCATCCTTACATTTCATTCAAAAAAATTATAACAACTACGGATGCACAAGCTTTTTATTTTCTGAAAATGCAAAATTGAAAATTAACACAAACAACCAAAGCAGCCCAACAAGAATTTACAAATAACAAATGTCATCATACAATTCCATGCATGCACATATGCCAGCCCATAAAATTCAAATGTTGAATTACAGACATCAAATTGCAAGGCACCACAAATTGCTTGACAGCATGCTGAATTAATAAGAGTTTGCTATAAGTAGTTTGTAAGTGATTGATTTAATTTATGAATCATTTTATTAATTCATTATAAAAATCAATTATTTATTTATTTTGTGATATAGATCTGCTATATTTGCTACCCGTGCTACATTACTTAGTACAGAATGTTTAAAAAATAAAGGCATGTACAGTGAAGCTGCTATGCATTTTATACGTATGACAAGTGAAGATTCTGATCTACGTAGTGCATTGCTTTTGGAGCAAGCTGCTCACTGCTTTCTTAATACAAAGCCATCTATGATCAGAAAATATGCTTTTCATATCATTTTAGCAGGACATAGATTTAACAAAGCTGGTCAAAGGAAACATGCTTTACGAGCTTATAAATTAGCAGAACAGGTAAGAAGTAAATTTTTATTAAATAAAAAATTAAATAATAATCAATTATTTAATTTTTTATGTTAAATAATATACTGTATATAATTTTTTTTAAATTTATATATTATATGAATTTATAAAAATTCAAATTATTCAA
>AYEL01086512.1:0-74600 GCA_000484575.1 Olivierus martensii
GACGATGGACCAACACTGACAAGGACGAACAGTACAACAAGACAGCTCCAGAGGACGACCACACTTATGCTTCCTAGATGTCGCCTTTTATAGTATACAATTTTACATAATGATGTTAATATTTTAAATACATCTTTTCAACTCTTGTAATAAATAAAAATATTAAAGATTGACAATTAATTATTATTTCTTTTTCTAAATATAAATTAACACATTAATGAAATAAAGTTATCCAAAATTTACGAAAACAGTCTCGAGGTGAATGTGACGTCAGGCAGATGTCAAGATGGCGGATCCCAGCCAAGCTCACAGTAAGTGCATCTAACAACCAATTTTTATTTATTTGTTTTTTTCTTTTTTTGTTGAACCTTTACATACAATTATAATCTTTTTGCTCTAAAGTCAAAGATAAGCCATAGCTTGGGATAGTAAAGAGCTCCTTTAAACTTTGCATTTTATCATCCCTCTCTCCAAATTACTACAATATCGAGTTGAAGATGGCAAGAAATTGCTGAAAACGTTACTCAAGATTAAAGAATTTTTTTAAGAAAATGTATCAGGACTGCTTAGTAGTGCTTTAGTATGTTAATGATTATTCAAAATTTTTAACAAAATCAAATTTTGAAGTAAAATTCTACTCAGATTTTAAATAAAATTTTGAAATATTAAAAAATATTATAGTACAGATTGATGATCAAAAATCTGACAATATTTCGATTCTATCAGTTTTTCAGCATGAATGTCGGAGCGCATTTTTAAATTTACCGTGTTGGCACACCATTGTTTTCTGAAGGCTCTGTTTATGTTTTGATGGACCTGTACTCCAGAATCAGATATTTGGTCATGCTTGGAACCAGGGTTGCCATATTAGCTTTTTTGACACCAAATGAGCTCTTTTTTTAGACATGGTTGGCATTATAAATTTTTTTTAACAATTTGGCGTTTTTTCTGAATTTTTTGTTTATTATATAAAATCTTTTAACTTTTTTCGAGGGTACAGTAATGAATTAAAATTTTGCAGAACTACAGTCTTTTATGTAGTTATTGAATATTAAAATTTCATTTGCTTTTCATTTATAGTTTAATTTTATTTCTCTTTAAAGCAATGTACAAGTAGTCCTTTTCTGTTAAATATATACAGCATATATATACATCAAAAATTAGGAATTTTCAAAAATCTGGCAATCCTCAGGTCCAGAGTTTGCTGGATTTTTGATTATCAATCTGTATTTTTAAAAAGTCTGGCAATTATATTTTTTATTAAATTTTTAAATAATCTATATAATAATTTGTTTATCTTCATTACTGTCATGTAGAACTTTAGACTGAAATAGCTTGAAGACTATACAATGAAATTTTATAAATCCTTTTGATTTGAGTTTCTATAAGGTGAAACTAGAGTTTCTGATTATTAAATATATTTTAAATAATCGTTATAAAAAATTTCAAAAAATCAAATATCGCCAAAACTTTATAACTTATTCGATAGATGGCACGATGTGTCTGCCTGAGATGTTGGCTTTCCGGTAGATTAAGTTAGGTCTTATCTCTCAGACGATAATTACGTATAATTTAAATAAATACTCAAACTGGCACTTAGACAGGCAAAATAACGATTTAATAAGCAAAAAGTAGTAGCGCTTTCGATCATTACAATCCTCATCAGCTACAACGAATCGCAGAAAATTATTGTTCTATAGAACGCCAGTTTCAGTTTAAAAAATTTGGTATTATAATAACTAAACGTAAATTTTTTACAAATTGTATAAAATTAAAATACAACATAAAAGATTAACTAACAGGCACTCAAAGCTAGTATAATAAACGTTTACATTAATAAGTTTACAATATTAACAAAATACTCAATAATAATAATATAAAAACAAAGACAAAAATTCAAAAAATTATCCCGCATTGCCGCACCATTTCCACGCGTTACTTATAGTAGCAGGATCAATCCTATTAATCGGTTTGTCTCTGGTGTTGTGGTTGGCGTAGATCATGAGAGCTTCAGCAAACTTTCCCCGGCAGGGATCTTGTTCTCTCAGTAATAGTTTAGTATCATTCCATTTAATCTCAACATTGGAAATGAGAGCCTTCTACGCCAGAGTGTTAGTGGAAGCTTTATATTGAATATCCCTCATGTGCTCTGGAATACGCTTTTTTAGAGAGCGAGATGTGTATCCAATGTAATTGCTATTATTGTCTCATCATTATCATGAAAAGGGATTTGATAAACACCCAGAAAGCACAATTGACTAAGCTTATCCTTATCATTCCTTATCAAATTAAATAAAGTGTTTCTTCTGTTAAAAACTATTCTTTGTCCTGAGAGCCTCTCCAACTTCATTCTAAACCTCATAGTAATTCTATTAATATCCAAAGAATATGTTTTTATATCCTGGTTGTCGCCAACATCTTTTTTGTGTCTTTTAGGCTTGGAAATTTTTTGCCATAATTTCTTCATTGTATTAGGTTTGTATCCATGCTTTAGAGCCTGCAGTTCAATCCATCTAAGTTCTTCATCTCTGGTTTCAACAGTTGTACAGTGCATAAATGTTCTCTGAAGAAGGACTCTAAAGGAGCTAACTTATAATGCCAGGGTTCTCTAGCATCAGCATTCAAGAATAACGGAACATAAGTATCCTTCCTAATATCGATAGATTATAGTCACCAGATTTAATTTCAATATTTACATCTAAAAACTCAATTTGAGTGAAACTACGTTTTTTGTCTAACCAGCTTTAAACCTAGGGATGAGTCGGATAACACTGCTTCAAAATCAGGTACGTTAGTATATTGTAATACCGAATTTTTTAAACTGAAACTGGAGTTCTATAAAACAATAATTTTCTGTGATTCATTATAGCTGATGAGGATTGTAATGATTTAAAGCGCTACTACTTTTTGCTTATTAAATCGTTATTTTGCCTGTATAAATGCTAGTTTGAGTATTTATTTATATATAGATAGACAGTGTACTATTCATCTTTCTGAGTTATGTATAATTTAATAGTTAAGAAGACTATATAATACTTAAAAGAGCAAAAAAGCAATAAATTGTACAAACATATTTCCATTTTATTTTAATATATCTTTTTTTTTTTTTAATTTAATCAATGATGTTTGTGAGATCACGATGTTTCTCCTGCAAGAAAATAAAACTGAACTTAATAATCCTTTTATAACCTGTACAGCCAGTGAATACTTTCAAATAACTTTAGGGAAATTCAGTGGCGATGAGTGATGTAGTTGGCAGTCAATCAGTCATGATACATCGTCTCCCCTTTTCTATTCACTATTGCATTCGCTTTTGTTGACAGCTCATTTCTGTATTCAAAATATCAAAATATGCCATCCTTAAATTTTTCTAAGAGATGTCTCACTTTTGTTGACAGCTCATTTCTGTATTCAAAATATCAATATATGCCATCCTTAAATTTTTCTAAGAGATGTCTCAGTTGGTCGAGGAAACAAACTATAGTTCACATGTCAAAATTAGCAATTCTATTGGTGAAAACATTTGTGATGGACACAATACGCCAATGATCATTTCTCCGAATAACAAATAAACGTGTAGATTGATCATCGGTTAGACCAGGGATCGGCAAACTTTTTTGTAAAGGGCCAAATAGCAAATATTTTTAGTTTTCATGGCCAAGGAGCACACATTATATTTCTATAGATAGGCCTACTTAAATAACAAATAAAAAATAAGTCTATATTTTACTTACAGCTCTATTATTACAGGATCCAAATTTTTCTTTATAAAACGTTTTCCGCCTTTCTAGGAGACCCTCTTCAGTATTCTACATAGATATTCTTATTGTAGTGGTTTTCGAACGATTCAATTTCTTCTAGAACGTATCGCTCTTTAAAATTACGTCATAACCTCCGTTTTTTGCTTTTTTAAAGTTTCTTTTTAGATTCCCAAGGTTTATTAATATATAACTATTATATGCAGATATTACGCTCCGTTAGGTTTATTTAATAATATACGATATATTCATCCGTTCTCGCTATTATATCGTTTTTTATATAATGTTACGATCTCATTACATATTATATCTGGCGCACCATCGCCATGCTGTCGGGAGGTTTTTAGGGTCGTTATCGTTGACAACATTCGTTTTTAGCCTTCTTTTTTCAACTTCTAACGCTTCAGCTGTGCTAGCACCGATGTTGTTCAGGACACTCTTTACGACTTTCGCATTTTCCCATTGTATCATTACGTCTTGTTCATATGCTCTAACTGCAAGGGCGGTATTTAGTCTAGCTGTTCTTATGTCCATTTTGTGTTCCGCAATTCTTGTGTTTAAGGATCTTTTCGTCTTACCTATGTACTCCTCATGCTTCTGTGTAGTGTTGTTGTACATAGGGATCGCATATATTCCTGCTTTTCTCTGGTAATTAATCGGGTCCTTGTCATTCCTTATAGCGGAGAATATACTATTTTTCCTTTTATATATGGGTTTGTATGGACCTCCCTTAGTTATGCGCCTTATTGTTCTCTGTGTTAGCTGGTCGTATATTATAGGGTATGGCCGCTGTTCTTGACACAGCTGGTTGTGGTGTTGAGTCTCAGTCTGCATATTATTAGTAGCCATTGCTCTAGTAACCTCGTCATATATTCTTTTCATCGTCTTATATTTATAACCATGTTTTTTGCCTTGCATAATGATATATTCATACTCTTTATTTTTGTCACTATACCTCATACAATGCATATGTATTCTGCGAAACAACGCCCTAAACGAAGCTAGTTTATAGTTCATAGGATCTTGGGACCATGCCGGTATCATAACTGGTACATAAGTAGGTTTTTTATATATACTTGTATAATATTCTCCTCCTTCTATAAGTACATTTACATCTAAGTAATGAAATTCTCTTTTTTCACACTGTTCTATTTTTAAAGAAAGACCCAACGTCTTATCTGTTAAGGTTTCTATGATTTCCGAGTTCATATCTTTGTTTTTCCATATAACACATATGTCATCTATATACCGTATGTACAGTTTTATATTTTGGTATATTTCATCTGTTATTTGAGCTTCTTTGTGCCTAACGGCTAATTCTGCCATCACCCCCGCCATGGGGCCTCCAATCGGGACCCCTTTCTTTTGTTTATAATATTTTCCTTCAAAAAAATTGTAGGCTATGAGATGGCATACATCCCTTAAAATACTTGGTTACGTATGGTATTATTCTATTTTTTAAATTGTTCGTTCTATAAAATGTTCCATTTTATAATATAAAGTTGGGAAGAGCATAATGATTTCTGTTCTAAAATAAAAACAATTTATTCAAATCAACTGTCAAAAATAAAAATAACTCCAATAATAATTATGTATACCAAAATTCACTTGGAAATTGAAGAAGTTTCTTAAAATATTTATTTTTCTGCATTTTTTAATTATCGATAAATATTAAAAAATCATTTTTACTAAGATTAATTTTTTTTTTAACTTTTAAAGCATAGTGATTGTTTCGCATTCAATTCATTTTTCTTTTTATTTTAGAACATAAATCATTATGCTCTTTCTAAACGCCTGACGTTCTTCGGCAGTAGGCAATATAATGTCCTAATTCGGTAGTTGTTAACGGTTTTACATATGAGATAATTCCATTTAATATGTAACGGCAATTTACTTCGATATTGTAAGGTATATCATTGAGAATTATTTTTTGTAATTTTTCAGGTATTTTCATAAATTTAAGGATATATCATCTGTATAATAATATTCGACATTTAAAATTAAGTGTTTACCAGGAGTTTTAATGACTTGAGATGTTGATGATATTTTACAACTGTGGCAATATACTAACTTAACTTTGATATTTTCCCGAATGTAATTCTCTTAATATTCATTTAAATTACATATAACCTGACGTAATATTGATTTGTAAAATGGCAAATTTCTCGTATTTTTAGCATGGCATCTCAAACATGTCATTTCTTCCTCTACACTTGGTATATCATTTAAAACATCTGTATAATAATATTCGACATTCAAAATTAAGTGTTTACCAGGAGTTTTAATGGCTTGAGATGATGTTGATATTTTACAACTGTGGCAATATACTAACTTAACTTTGATATTTTCCCGAATGTAATTCTCTAAATATTCATTTAAATTACATATAACCTGACGTAATATTGATTTTTAAAATGGCAAATTTCTCGTAATTTTAGCATGGCATCTCAAACATGTCATTTCTTCCTCTACACTTGGTATATCATTTAAAAGTTTTTCCAACAACGTTGTAACATTACAATTACAATCAAGTGTGCTATTTTTTATTTGAAATAATTCACATAATAAAAGTCCTCTGTTTTGGTATAAAGCTTTATTAGGTCCATGATCAGCCATATCAATGATAAATTTAAAGAACTTTTCCTCTTTTAAATTATCTATAGTCGATTTATATTCTAACGGATCTTTTCATGCATTTGTAAATATAGAAATTATAGCATCAAATCCACACGTATTAATTAACTGTATTTTTTGTTTATTAATTCTAATAGGTGATGATAAATTTCCATTTAGAATTAATCCATTCCTTTTTCTTATTTATGGCCGGTTTTGAATTAATTTTATATCTGGACAAGGTTGGAGATATTTCCCACGTTTTTGGGTAATGGTTGTTGAATAATTTGTTGCGATGTTGCAATTTTATTTCCGAAACTTTCTAGTTTTCCTCAGCTGCTAATGAGTCAAAGTTATCGCTATTTTCTTTATTTAAAGATTCATTTTCTATTTTTTTTGTTATAGATTTTATTATTATTTTTAGATTTTATTAACTCATTATCGAAAACTGCCCGTCCAATTCTTTTATTTCCGAAACTTTCTAGTTTTCCTCAGCTGCTAATGAATCAAAGTTATCGCTATTTTCTTTATTTAAAGATTCATCATTTTCTATTTTTTTGTTGTAGATTTTATTATTATTTTTAGATTTTATTAACTCATTATCGAAAACTGCCCGTCCAATTTTAGTTGTTCCTATAATAGTTTGGATGTGTTTTATGATAAATTTATCAACTCTGGTCTACTATTTGATTCTAAAACGAAATTTTTTTAAATGTTTCTGAATTAGCTGAAGAAGCAACATTCTTAATGGATTTAGAGTATTTCATCATAATGTTTGTCCAAACTGGAAATCGTAAACTTAATTTTTTTATATCATCTGAAAGTTCAGGCAAAAAATAAGGATTTACTTTTATTCCACTCTACGATTGTTTTGTGTATTTTTCTGTATTTAATTGAATGGTTTCAAAATAATTTTCAATATTATCAGACTTATAAATAAAGAAATCCTCATCAATTATATCATTTTCATTAAAGTTTTCTGTTGTATCTATGTGTAATGAAAAGGTCATAATTTTTTTCATGAGAGACATTTGTTGTAGATGACATTCAGAATTAAAAATTTTTTAAGTCATTAAAATGTTTCTGAATTAGCTGAAGAAGCAACATTCTTAATGGATTTATAGTATTTCATCATAATATTTGTCCAAACAGGAAATCGTAAACTTTTTTATATTATCTGAAAGTTCGGCAAAAAATAAAGATTTACTTTTATTCCACTCTTCGATTGTTTTATGTATTTTTCTGTATTTAATTGAATGGTTTCAAAATAATTTTCAATATTATCAAACTTATTATTGATCAGGATTTCTTTATTTATATCATTTTCATTAAAGTTTTCTGTTGTATCTATGTCTAATGAAAAGGTCATAATTTTTTTCATGAGAGACATTTGTTGTAGATGACATTCAGAATTATCGTCGTGACATTCACTCAGAGATACAATAAATAAAGAATATAGCATATTTTCAAATTGTTCAATATCAGTTATCGTAGTCATGGTACCAATACAACTAATATAAAAAATCCTTAATACGACTATTTCTGCCTGTAAACATTTTCCATCTAGACACTAAAAAAAAGGAATATAGCATATTTTCAAGTTCAATATCAGTTATCGTAGTCATGATACCAATACAACTAATATAAAAATCCTTAATACGACTATTTCTGCCTGTAAACATTTTCCATCTAGACACTAAAAAAGAATATGAATTACGATCGTGTTTTCTTCCTGTTGATATTGCTTATTTAATTTAAATATAACTTTGAAACATTTTTTATTGTATGTTTTGTAACTGCAGTCATTAAATGCAAGAGAAACTGCATTTAGTAACGCCATAGATATATTCGTCACAGATTCAATTGGAATAGGATCTCCTGATCGTAACCATCCTTTTAGCCAGTATGAAATAGAATTAGCATGATGTTTCTCAGAAAGCAATTGGACTATCGGAATAATGTTATCTTGAAATGTCATAACACTTTGATATAAAAATATATGTCCAGATTTTCCATCAGATGTATGCAATTTTTTGACAATGCTAAACGTCTAAACTTAAAGCCATATTTTTTTAGTAAATCTTTATATAGATCTATCTCAAATGGAAAAATTAGCATGATGTTTCTCAGAAAGCAATTGGACTATCGGAATAATTCTATCTTGAAATGTCATAACACTGATATAAAAATATATGTCCAGATTTTCCATCAGGTGTATGCAATTTTTTGACAATGCTAAACGACTAAACTTAAAGCCATTAATGGGTCTAAACTTAAAGCCATATTTTTTTAGTAAATCTTTATATAGATCTATCTGAAATGGAGCTTCGTGTTGATATTGCTTATTTAATTTAAATATAACTTTAAAACATTTTTTATTGTATGTTTTGTAACTGCAGTCATTAAATGCATTTAGTAACGCCATAGATATATTCGTCACAGTTTGAATTGGAATAGGATCTCCTGATCGTAACCATCCTTTTAGCCAGTATGAAATAAAATTAGCATGATGTTTCTCAGAAAGCAATTGGACTATCGGAATAATTTTATCTTGAAATGTCATAACACTTTGATATAAAAATATATGTCCAGATTTTCCATCAGGTGTATGCAATTTTTTGACAATGCTAAACGTCTAAACTTAAAGCCATATTTTTTTAGTAAATCTTTATATAGATCTATCTCAAATGGAGACCAGCACATTACATAAAATTTATCCAAAGCTATTTTTCTAATAGTTCCTTTAAAGTTTACATCATATTTTAAATTTTGCATAAACTTTATTATTTCAAAAGATTTTATGCCTAGATTTTCATCTGTGGCTTCTTGTCGAGATTTTCTTAAGACAGAACTGGAATATAAATGTGCTGGCTCAGGTCGTGTTATGCCTAGATTTTCATCTATTGCTTCTTGTCGAGATTTTCTTAAGACAGAACTGGAATATAAATGTGCTGGCTCAGGTCGCCATAGTTTATTTTTTCATTCGCCATCTTTCTTCTCCATATACTAGGTTTTGTGGGTATTATTTTTTATTATTTTTCTTTCTTTACCTTTCAGATGTCTTTTTCCTCTATGTTCAATACCTTTCCTGTCAACTGTTTTTACTGATATGACAACTCCAGTATTAGGTGGAGGTTCATTTACTATCTGGCCTTCAAAAAATGCCCCACAACCTTTACATTTATCAAAAATTTTGAAATATACGCCACTTTTAGAAATTTTGCATCTTTTGAAATGATAACAAGAAGGAAGTTTTTGTTATTCCCAAAATTCCTTGACAATTATATCAGCCCAACCTGGTTGTAAAATGTTATAATTTCGGTTTTTGCCATACCGAAATTCATTATATTCTTTCGTTATCGGAGCTATTTTTAACCGTCTCTGGGTTTAATGCAAGATAGCACGATCCAATCCAACATCGCTTCCTACCACAATAAAGTGTTTCTAGTGATATATCTTCATCTCTTGAATCATATTCGTTACTTTCATCATCTGAACTGCATTCAATGATGGTATAAAATAAACATCTATAAAATCAATGCTGTCTGGGCAATATTTAAATGCAATTAATTTATGCAAAACCCATATAGAAATATAGATAGTTGCTGGGTTTCTGAGTTTTTTTTTTCAAATATGAAGTAACAAAAAGTCAAAAATATGAATATTAAGTTAAATAAATAAATGCTAAATATTTTTAAAAAGGCATTTTGAACATGAACATAACCATAACTGAATTTGCGGTAGAAACTCTATCATCTACTATGAAATTGGAAAAATCAAAATGACAGGACAAGAATTGAAAATAGTATGTCCTCTGGCCATTATGGTTTTACCACTATATTATATAAGGGACTTTCATCCCCTAACTGTGCTACGGCAGTAGCTGTATAAAAATTCATCTATTAATAATAATAAAGAATAAAAATCTTTAACATTTATATGATATAAATAATTTATTAGTATAATTTGCTTTATTTTAATGCTATGTTTTATTTCTTTAGATATTATTGTTTAATCATAAACTATTGATTTTGTTGATCTTTACTTAATTATATTATGGTCAAATTTCATTGTTAAGAATGGAACTGCTGGTTTTAATATTATATCTATGGAAAATTGATTCTTGATCAGTGGCAGATTGGGTTGCCAGGACACAGCAATTGCCCAACAGGCTGGATCTAATGGGACCAGTTGAGGCTTGTAAAACAATACAGGTATTAAATACTTCAAAGCCTTGGGTAAATGCAGAATGACATAATATATTACAAAAATTAGAAGATACTGTATTTCAAATATTATGTTACTGTTTATAAGGAATATAATTTTATAATGTAGGTCATCAATTAGCAAGAAAACATTATTAATCTGCATTGTAATTAAAGTTTGAATGCCAAATTATGGAAGACATAGTTGATTTATGTCAAACTTATATGCAAATATATAAGTTTAAAATTTATTTAGCAATTAATAATTTTACAATTTACTGAGAAAAATTAATTTCTTAGTAAATTATAAAATCCTTTGTATAGGAACACTAGCATGTTCACTTCCTTTGTACTTAAGAACAATCATAATAATAGGTTTAAAAGTAGGAATCAGGGTTACACTTAAGTTGCAATATGATGCAAAATCAAATATTGTCAATTTAATAGCATCTTTTTCAAACACAGTATTTTTTCAGTATCTTTCAATTCACTTTCTAAGTGCAGAAATACAAGTCAAGAAGAGCAAACTCAAGAGAATACTTACATTCAAATTTCATTCTGTGCACTTCCTTTAACAATCATACTCAATTGGTTAAAAATGATTTAGGGCAGCACAATTGTAACTACAAATTTCAATTGATATAAACTGAAAAATGGTTACAAATATTTTACAATAAAGAGTGAATTTGCATATACTGAGTTTGTGAAAATAGATAGTTTACTATACATGGTAAGATTCGTAATGAAGATCCAAACTGACATTTGTCATTTCATTGTTGATAACTTTATGCAATGTACTAAATATAGAATTTTGAAAATATTTTTCTTTGATCATAATTTTATTTTGTTTTTATCATACTATATATAAAATTTTAAATCATGCTTAATTTTTACAAAATAGAGAGATTTCATCCATTCAAATCTTGAATGTGACTTTATGAAACAATGAAAGTTATAATCTGAAGAAAGTATTCAGCTTATTCAAATATTAAAAAAATTAACTTTTTTTGTGTAAAAATGCTTTTTACATGAAAAAACTACAGTTTAGATTTTTGTTTGGTATATTTTCTTATGTTGATTTTGGCATTATTAATGAGAGGACAGAAAGCAGTTAGCAACAATTAATTACATGCTGCAATGCTAAGCAAGCAGTGCTTATCTTCTAAATTACTGTAGAAATCTATCATGCAACAACTATGTAATGAAATTTTATAAATTAATTTTTGAAATGTAAAAACAGAATAAGATCATTATGCAATAGTAATCATTATACAAGGAAGTAAGATATTATTATTTAACTGTACGATTTCTCTTTCTAAAATACTGTTATATTACTTTATTAGAAATAAATATGATGTTTAAAATAATATTACTTACCTTTTTTCTTATATTTGTAAGTAAAATCTTATCATTTGTATTTAATACAATTAAATATCTTATTGATCTTTCAATGCGAATTACAGAAGTAAGACCAATAGAATGACAGATAGATACAGCATTTGTAGAATATGGAGTAGAAAAATTTAACCTAAAAATATAATATTTCATAATAAAAATATATTTAAAAACATAACTAAAAAATACAACAACAACAATAAAAATAATTATATATTAAAATGAAATATTATAAATTGTTTTTCTGATTTATTTTTTCTATTTAAATATAAAATTTGAAAATGTCTTAAAGAGATATTTAAAGCATACTGAATATGTAAATAGTTTAAAATATTGTACACTATCACCAACATGCAAATCACAAGTTGCTATAAAAGATATGATGCCAGAGATCTGGTTATTTTTTATTTTTGGATCTCCAATCTGTATTTCTGGAATAGCCAAATTTAAAAAATACCTAATAAATATTGCTTAATTGATATTTTTCAATGGTATGCTATTGGTTAGATGGAAATAAGATTAAATCAAACTTATAAAATCAGTAAGTTAAATGTATCAAGAATGGTAATATTAAGGCTAAAGAAACAATTTCAGAATATATGAAGCATCTTTAGAATGCCTACTGAAGGATATCATTATGCCATATGCCCTCAAAATAACAGTTATCTGCAAATAGCAATAAAATATCATAGAAGTATGCCTCATTCTCAACTTGCTGAAGCCACTGAAAGAAGGAGAATTTTAAAATGAACTATGACCAGAAGGCTTAATGAAGTAAGTCTTTATGTCAACAGACAAGCAGTTTGCTGATATAAAGGCTTACTTCATATCTTCTTGTTTCCAATTCAGAAATTAATGCATTTGTCATCAATATGTCACTTGGGATACTGACATACAGAACAAAGTTCTGTTCACAGATGAATCCAACTTTAGTCTACAATCTAATTCCAGATGGACTTTTATTTGGAAAAAGTATGATACAAGATATTATATATTAAAGAAATCAATCATTTTAGAGTTGAAGATCTACTGATATGAGCAGGAATTACTATCAATGAACTTTTGAGAAGGTACTTTGGATGTTATAGAGATGAGATCTTGAACCATATGTTCTTCCATTTGAAGATGTGATCTATTCATGGTTCATACTGGCAAATGATAATGCCCACCCAAACAGGAATTATTTTGTGGAGCAATATTTTGATGAACAAGAAATTAATCAAATGGTTTATCCAATCTAAATCTGATTGAGCATGCATAGGATACTCTTGAAAAACAAAATGTTGCTCTCATTCTTCCTCCCAGAAGCTTACTGAGCTTAAGACCATTCTTTTGTATGAATGATCATTAATATCCTTAGAACTTTTTGATAACCTTTTGGCCAGTATGAGAAGGGACTGTCAGAGCATATAGTGCAGTTTGAACTCATTATATTCCTTGTTAAGCTTAAATTGTCATGATTTTTTCCTAGATTACTGTTTTGATCATTTTGAAATTTAGCTCCAAAATTTAAAAAAAATTAAGCTGAAATCTTTTAATTTATGAATATAAGCTTGAATAAAATAATAATGTTCAAATTTCTAAAATTTCAATAAATTTCATTAAAAGTTTTTTAGATATTTTATATTTTGTTTGTAACTTACAGGTAATTTTTGTCCTTCAGTGTATTTATTTAAAACCTTTAATAATTATTATTTTTACCAGTACTAATATTCATCCAATATGCACCAGTACAATCATTCCAGTTGTAAAAATATTTAAATACAGATAGTTTTTAGTTTACAAAATCTCACTTAACAAGTTCCTGGATTTACAAATTTTTTCAGATATGAAGTATCAAAAAAATTTAAAATATAAATCTTAATTGCAATAAATAAATGCTAAATATTCATAAAAAGGCATTTAAAACCACATATATAGCTACAAATTGGAAAAATCTATTTATACTATGGTTATTGAGAATGTTATTCTTTATGCTTGTCCTATTTGGTGTGGTTGGACTTTGTAAGTATAACTTAAGGTTGCTTAATAGAATGCAGCGTCTGATCCTTCTGAGAATTCTCCGGGCTTACAGAACTGTATCTTATGATGCTGTTTTTGTACTGACTGGCATAATGCCTATTGAGTATAAAATTAAGGCTAAGTGTGATGAATATTTTGCTCTTAAGGGAAGAACGTTACCCCACGTTCTTGATATCGGTTCTGTTGGTTTTGTTACTAAGATTCCATCTGAGTGGTTGCCTCATCCTGCCCACAGAGGTGGGATTGTATTGATGGCTGAGCCTGTTGCTGATGCTGCCTGTCATATCTTTACTGATGGTAGTGTCTGTGATGGGCGGGCTGGTTGTGCTTTTACATTGTTTCGATACAATCAGGAGACTACTTATGGAATGTTTAGATTATCTGACTTTGCCTCTATCTTCCAGGCTGAATTGATGGCTATTATGCAGTGTTTAAAATTTATTATTGATTACTATATTCATACTGATTCTCAATCTGCACTGAAATCCTTGCAGGCTGTGTATAGTGACAATAAGTTGATCTTTCAAATCAAGGAGTTGATCAATACTTTATTATTAACTAATAATAGGGTATTTTTTACTTGGGTGAAAGCTCATTTGGGTATTGTCAGTAATGAGTGACCTGACTCTCTTGCTAATATGGCAAGGCAGCTGGATAATGTTATCATGACTGTTGATGCTCCTAGGTCTTATTTACGGAAGATGATTAATGCTCATTATGTTCAGCTGTGGAATAGTGACTACTTGCAATCTGCTAATGCTGCTGTTACCAAAGAGTTTTTTCCTTCTGTTTATCACCGATTAGAGTGTAAATTTTTCATTTCTGATTTTATTCTCACTCAGTTCTTAAGCGGTCATGGCAAGTTTGGTTTACGGAAAATTCGTCCCCTGCATTTCGCCTCCGACAATTTCCCCCCTACATTTCGCCCCGAGAACGTTTCGCCCCCGAAACATTTCGCTCCCAGGACATTTCGCCCCCGGAACATTTCGTCCCCAGCCATTTTCGCCCCCCTGTAGATAATGAATAGGCTACAAAATTGCAAATATCTTTCTTTCTTCGAAAGCCAACAATTTTCTAAGATTAAACTATTATGAGGTAACAATGAAAAGAACAGGTGCTATATGGATTGAAGTGGAATACACTTGCTAATTCATCCTGCATCTTCCATTTTTTGAATCTGCTGCTGCCTAAAAATGAAACACTTATCTAAAAATATGTACTTATGAAGTTCTTAAAGAAGTTTTTGAAACGATAATATCTAAAATTACTCCAGAAAAAAGTTTAAAAGATTTTAGAAAATTTCAACTCTTAGTGAGAATTTCCATAAAATTTTTCAAAGCTTTTAAAGTGTAATATATGTGACGTAAAATATAGTTTAATTTTGTTTTTAACTTACAAACTTATTGTGTAATTATGTTAAATTGTTACTATAACAGCTTATCAACTTTTTCTACTTCAATGATTTATGCCATTGTGAAAGATAAATTTAGCAAGTAACTTGAGTATAACAGGAAATTAAGGATAGGATATCAGTCTGTCAAACAGGAAAGGGGGAAGTTAAACTAAATTACAAGAGTAAATTTGCTACTACAGTAATAAAAATGTTCTTCAAAAATTTTTTTTTAATAACGCAAGAATATAATAGAAAATTTAGTATACCTCATTTATAAAATTAAAATTTGCTTTAATATTTTTTTTTTTTTAATAACCCAAGAATATAATAGAAAATTTAGTATACCTCATTTATAAAATTAAAATTTGCTTTAATAGGAATAAAAAATTTAATAATGTTCATCAAAATAAACTGCAGAAATTTTGTAAATTTTAAATAATAATTAATTTTTAATAAATTATAAACAGTAGGCCTAATAATTTTTTTGATAAAAATCTAGAACTGTTACGATAGAAACTTACAGAAAAATTCGAACAAAAGCGTGTCTTTTATAGAATTTACAAGATATCTAGAATTATCTCAATAATGAAAATTTTCTGCAAGTTTCACTCAACGTAGTAACAAAATACAATTATTCTTCTTCATTTTAAGCGATGATGTCCTGTAAAGAAAATAAAATAATCCGTAGGGTTGCATGAAAATTAAACTAATCCTATCCGATAAATAAACTAGATCATAATAATTGCATATTCTTTAATGAAAAACTTACCAGTATTCAGTACAAGAATATTTTTTTTTTCTTTTCTGTTCTGGTTGAAACTCTGTAACGAAATTACTTCTCTACATATGCGAACTTCTTTATTATCAAAGATGCCGCTAATAAGGATGATTACCACAAAAGAAGCAAAAGATCCTTTTACTTAATTTTACATCGATTAAATTATATCAAGATTTTTCTAAATTTTTAAATTTTTTAAAAATTTCTAGAAGTAATTTAGTTTAATGTATTTAAGTTAATTAAAATTAATGTAACAGTATTACTGTTTGAAATACATTTTATGTGCTTAATATTTTTGCAAATCTGAAACGAGATACGATTTAACGAAATATTAAATGCATGACGTTCAAATTTTATTTTGAAAGTTGTTTTAATTAAGTGATTAAAAAACCATTAAATGGCCTAAATACTGTTAGAACTCATTTAAAAAATATTAAAAAGTAATTTTTGGCAACCAAAATTTCAATTTTTGGGAATAAAAATATTTTCTTCTGATCTTAAAGTAAGAAATTAGAACAGTAGTGAATTTTTCGTATAAATATTTTTATATCTTATATCGAACCTTTTTTTTTGGAAAATTGACTTTATGTATTTACTTTATCAGGCTGTTTATCCTCAAGATATTAAATAGCTCAGATAGTTCAAATTTTGATGGATCATTCCTTATTATCCAGAGTATATGTCTGTTAATTTTGAATATCTTGTGTTAGCTCGTTACAAGATGGAGACCGTTCAAACACTCGCTACAGGATGGAGACCTTCAAGCATTAAATCGTTGATATTGATAAAATTATTGACTCATTGTAAAATATTTCAAGAACAAAAGTTTCCTTTGCAAGGTGGCTATCTTTAAAGCTGTCGCACTTAAAAGTTATTATAATCATTTAAATTTTTTGTTTGCAAAAAAGCAAATGGATATAATATCATCTCTAAAATCTTTACATATATTTTGTTTACTCTCATATTTTTAATAATATGCATTACATTTTCATCATTTCAGAAAGATATTTTATTATACACTCGTGAACTGAGAGAAATATATCTCGGAAATCTTGAATTCTTAAAGATATGTTTATATTTTTGAATATATTCATATCACTGAGAATCTTGGTTACTTTCACGATTCTATTAATGCCATTTATTCCCTTGCGAAGTCATTTTTATTATTCCTAAATAAAGAATAGTAATAAAGAGGAACGATTCAGCAGTCAAGAAATAAAGAAAAGCTTAAAAGTATCGATAAGAGAAAGTTTTATAAGGAACAACCGATATTACCAAAATATTCCCAATAGTGATATTTGTTACATGATAGATTCTAACCCGAAAGGAACTAGGCACAACTTTTGCAGAATCGATGGCACTTAACCTATTAAGGTAATTTAATGCCATTGCATGTCTTCGGGAATAAAGAGCTAATGTGTTTACGTTGACCCTAGGCATTTTTGTATAACGTAACTTAATACAAGTGAAAGTCAAGTGAGCAACTTGAATAAAAAAAACTATTCTGTACAATCAATAAAAACTCATTCCAATTAATATTACATCTACAACTTCCTAGATTTTCAAGATAAGTTTTCGTCAAAAAAATGATGGAGGAAAAAAAAAAAGAAATTCTAGCTTAAAAATAAAATTTATAGTCGTTATATTACATAGACTACGTAAAATATTTCATAAAGATTGAGTGAAATCCATTTTTGAACATTTATTGCGAATCTAACGTTTCGAATGTACGACTCGCAATTCTCTCTCCCACCCTTCATGTCGAGAGGGAAAAAAATATATGAGCAAATCATGTACAACATTGTTTCTTGTAAAGAAAGATTTGTACATTTTCGGATGAAGAAGTTCGATATTATGGGACATTTATAACGGAAATTGAAATAGGAAATTCTATATAGGTAATATCATAAGGTTATCGAAAATTCTTTCGAAATTGTAACTCGAAGAGGAAGTTCCATGGTTTTTTTTTAAGAATCATATATAAGATATTTCTAGGAAAGATAGGCGGATAAATAAAAATTTTTATTGGAAAAAAATCTTATAAAATACTAAATTTTCAGAAAGTAATTATCACAACAAATTTTTGAACGAATTTTATCTAAAATCGATAAAATGTCATAAGTTGTATTGTCGCAATTGGATACGAAATACAATACGAGTAAATTCAATTGGAAGTGTGCCAAATACGCCCGAATGCCCAAATTTTGTGGGTGATTGGTTCAACATTCGATCAACCATAATAATGATACTATGCTTAAATTTTTACTTCTATAAAACAGAGAGATTGAAAGGTATATTTTAGTGATTTCATGTTATGCACAGCGCATCCAAAATACGATTAGCGTTGCGTTATTTTCTTTTTATTTTTTTTTTTAGCCTTGCGTGGCAGAATGCCAACGTGACATACATAAGTATCTAATGTTATTACATATATTTATTTAGTTCTATATGCCAGAAGGAATAGTGAAAAATACTATTACATCCTCTGATACCTTGGGGAGGTACACTAAGTGCTGAGATGTCACATTTAATTTTCTGCAGACATAAACTCTCTTACACAACACGGCTTTAACCGCCCAATGCCATTATTTCTGTCAAAGGATTCGTGATGTTTAAGTATTACCTCTGTCAGAAACTACGTTCTTTTATATCCTTACTAGATAACCGCATCTGCAATGCCTGTCAACATTGTTAACAATCTTAATCTTAATCGAATTCGGTTTGACTTAAAGCACTTTTACAAGTATTAAATGATGTTATGATATAATAATACTTTCTCGTATGCTCTTTATGATCTAATATAAATATAAACAAAGAAAAAACTTGGTAATTTATTATTTACGCTGAAGTTGCAAAGCGCTGAAGTTACGATGCTATTTTTATCATATAATATTGCAAAGCGCTCTAAATTTTAAATTTCCTTCGTACTACATGATGAATGAGTTTTTTAATAACGTTTTTATTGTCATACGACTAACCACTCTTGAAAATAATGCCATAAAATATTTTCTGGGTCATCGCTAAATTGGAAAAGTTTTAAAATATATACAGAAACCATTTCCACATAGAAAATCCGAAACATGTAAGATTTTAAACATTTAAATTTGTCTATTCATCTATAGAACTTTAATACTTTCTGGTAATGCATTTTGCTACTTAATTATTTTCTGTATTTTCCTTTTTCTTGCATTAAAAAATGTACTCGAAGTACCGTTAACCGAAACCAATTTTCTATCCCAAAAAATAAGACTGTATAACAGGTTCAAAAGTTTAATTTTTGTTTAATTGACCGTTCTGAAACGTAGTCGAACTTTAAACACTTTTCAGAGGAGGAAAATCGGTTCTGGCATCTAATCAGAATTTTCTAATTCATCTCTTTAAAAAGTAAGCTAAAAGAGATTTTCAAGGTAGCCGAGAAATTTTAAATTACTTTCCTTCGAAGTAATTTAAAATTTCGAAAGAATTTTTAATAGTTATTATTTGTATTTCTTCTACAACGAAAGAAAAAAAATATATAAATATAGATAGATAAATTTTCTGATGAATAAAAAGTTAGAATAGTTGTTTCGCTCGCTTGCCATCTAGTAGTTTATAGCCAAGAAATTCCTTCGAAAGGATATATATAAATATAGATAGATAAATTTTCTGATGAATAAAAAGTTGGAATAGTTGTTTCGCTCGCTTGCCATCTAGTAGTTTATAGCCAAGAAATTCCTTCGAAAGGCCAGCCTTGCAAGATTAAGGGATAATGTTGAATAGTATCTTCCAACGTCGATATAAATTTCGATCGTTTCCATCCAGGATAGGTTTTGGCCATTTTTGAGCAGAGTGAAAGCAGATAAATGTTCTTCAAAGAATAAAGATTGTCAAGAGAGAAGGCATGACACGAAACATAACGTTCTGAGCTGTCATTGAAGCGAAACTTTTTTACTGAAGCAATTTATTCTCAATATAATTTAATTGAAGTATCAGAAAGTGACAAGAAAGGGAGATGAAGAAAATTATATTTTTAAAACCATATAATGTCGTAATTTTTGCTTTTTTAAACGTAATTATCGCGCGCTCAATTTATGTTTAATTCGAGCAATTTCGGACGAAGAAAATTATATTTTTAAAACCATATAATGTCGCCATTTTTGCTTTTTTAAACGTAATTATCGCGCGCTCAATTTATGTTTAATTCGAGCAGTTTCTAGTTGCATTTTTAACTCAATAGAATTAAGCAATTTCTAACGAAAGTAATAAATTTACAGAAACATCTGCCGACGTATTCAATAATTCAACAGTTTTTGCCGAATATAATAAGCGATATTTAACTTTCTCTCCTCCTTCTTATCTTTTCTTCCAAAGAGATAACTTTCTTTGGATGGTGCAAAAAAATCACTCTTAATTAATTAACCAGATAGTTTTAAAATATTTATCTGAGTAAGTTTAAGAATAAAATTATATTATTATTTTTCATTTGCGGAAATTGCTGTTTAAGTATTTTTTATTTTTATTTTTTATGAATATGAGTTATGAAAGTAATGCACTGGTGTAATTTAAGATACAATTGAGTACGGAATTGTTTCAGAATTTGAATCAATATTTGTAATCATTGCACGCAATACAAACATTACTGAGAAAATCAAAATCGATCAGACAAAAATTAATGTTGTATATATAAATCTAACAAAAATATTTCGATGTAAATAATTTTAATATCGATAGAAATAAAAATATTATTGCATATTTTAAACAAAAGTTGCACGTCTTTCTTTTACTTACTCACTATAATCCTGCATTAGTCGAAGGTGTTTTTATTTATTTTTATTATTTTTTGAGGAAGAAGTCATTGTAGAATTTACAGCGCTATTACTATCAATATTACTGTCCTGTTTACGTGTACAGATTTGTGTTATTTTACGAGAAAGCTTTCCGTTTACTCGTACAAGTTTTAAAAATGCGGTGCGTGCTTAGAAAATCGTATTTATAGCGAGTTTAACACAAAATAAAAATGTTGTTGCGGTTTTTCAATCACGTTGGAATTGAAAATCGAGTCAATTGAGCCGTGATTCTTTTACTGTTTTTTTTTTTTCAATTCTGTCGTGTTTAAATTTAATTTTTTTCCCGTATTAGAATCGTTTCTGAACTTTTTACGAAACTTTTTATCGGCGATTAAACTTCTGATAACATTTTGATCCACGCCATTTTTGCGAGAATCATTTAAATGGATTTTTATTGAGAATGGGAAGATTTTAAGCTCATTTTTTCGCTGATGGATTGAATTCAGTGATTAAGCCACTAGCTAGTTCATTCCACACCAAAATAGTTCTAGACAATTCATTCACTTCATTAAATATATTTATAATTCGATCTATTTTTTCCTTCTTTAATTTTTGTAAAATTAAGTTAGAAGAAAACAGAAGAAGACAAAGCAAAAAAAATTGATAATAATGAAACAAAAACCGTTAATTACATCTCTCAGAGCGAATAAATCGTGTTAGACTTATTCAGATAATTGGGTTTCATGTCAGGAAATAGTTGGATATAGTCAGTTAATGAGAAGAAATCCCTTTCTTCATTTTCTTAGTCTCTACTGATGGGTAGAGACTTTAATCTGGGCTGAGTGACAGCAAGTCAGAACAAACTATTCATTCATTTATGAGATTTTATATTATGCCAACTGCCTAGCAACCGTTAAAATATTCCTATAATAGCACTCGAGTTATAAATTACACCAAAAACATATACGTCACATAAATATCACCTCATCCCACAAGTAATGTCGTTTTCTTTTATACTTGTACTTGTTCAAACCTGTTTCGACTCGTCTAAACATGAATGAAGTTGTTTACAACATCGATTCAAATGGAGAATTTGTATTTAATTAAATTAACAAGTGATTTATCTTTTATATCCTTTCAAAAAAATATTACTGTAGTAGTATAATAAGTAAAATATTATGCACTATCAAGAATTTGCTACAGAGAATATCTTATAAGTAAAATAATAATTCTATCAGCGATCCGAAAAAATTGCATTTTTTTTTTTTTTTGCTCGTTTTTATTCAAAATATTACTGTAGTAGTATAATAAGTAAAATATTATGCACTTTCAAGAATTTGCTACAGAGAATATTTTATAAGTAAAATAATAATTCTATCAGCGATCCGAAAAAATTGCATATTTTTTTTTCTTTTTGCTGTTTTTTATTCAAATTGTCTACGATTCGTGTTTGCAATTTTCTTGAGCATAAATAAATTTCCATTTTTGTAAAGACTATTTACACTAACAAAGGAACTGTGTCCATTACTACAATTTTTTTACTTTATTCTTTTATTCTGCTTGATACATTTACTATGAAAGAGGATAAAATTTCTCAAATACTGTCATAAAATACATCCATTAGAAACAAGTGCTGAAGAATTTTCTTTCTATATATCAACCGTACACAGATATAATACAGTTTTTCTTTTATTGTTCATAAAAAAATAAAATTTCGAATCGTTTGCTTACATCGTCTCCTAAGAGATAAAGATATATATACATATTTTTAAATAACTTCATCTTGCTAAATAAACAAAGATAAATTTGATAAAAATTTGTTATATAAATGTAAACTGTTTCCTTTCTGATAATCGATCGAGTGTAGTTATAAAAATGTTATCAAGCGTATCAAAATTTAAATAAGTTATAATTCTCTCTATGGACTCATCATGATTTTGTAGTTTGTTAGGAAACCGAATGCGCACTCCTCAACTGAAACAAAACTTGTGACAGTTATAAATGTCAAAAAATTTAAATATTTTGATATCTCCTGTGTCAGAAGTATTCAAATTTCATTTTAAAGTCATCAGAAAGCATCTTGGCGAGTTGATCTAACCACAATCTTTGTAAAAGTCGCCTGTCATTGACACTACGTGAGAAGAATCGATCTTAAAAATCTCTTCTTTGCATCCCAGCTTGATACCACTCTTGACAAATGAATTGAATTCCATTCAAACTTCATGAAAAATACTTTAATTAAATAATATAAATGGTTAATTCCATTTAACCGTACGTCTGTAGATCATCGAGACGAAAGTTTCTCCAAAAGGAAAGATTTTTAATGATTCGACCAAACTACCATCAAAGGTTTCATATACCTCGAGTAGTTTTTTTTATGATCCTAATTACAAGTTAAGATCATAAAGGAACAAAATAATGATGAGAAATGTTGATTTTAAACTAACCTGACCTCGCTTTAACGCTTGACCACTACGTAATAAAGAGGGGATAAAAATGGGATTTTCACTCAGAATTTTTAAGTAATTGTACCACTAAAGGAACATTAATTTTCATCAGTTTTTAATAATACGTTTAACAGCAGTAGTTGAAGATAATTAAGAAGTTAACTTGAATAGAGTGATAAGAATAAAGAAAAAAAAATAACAGTAAAGGATACCATCAACAAAGAGGAGAAGATAACACGATAGAAAACATCGATTTGACTTGAATGTTTGTTTTGTCTGAAGATCTTCTTTCCTTGAAATCAGATCCGAACCTCATCGTTCACCCCAGGCTATTTTCATCTCTACTTATTCTTGTTCTGAATTTCTTACTAGTTTAACAAGTAATGAACTCACCTTTAGTGGTTATATGTATTTTTGAAATCGAATTTATAAATTATTAAATTTATTCGTGCATTGCTTTTCTATTATTCACAGAAAGATAAAATAAATGAATCTACTTCCTATTTTAGTTCTTTAAGGTTTCCACTTCTTTTAAATCTTTTATGAATTTCATACTTTTACCCTTTTGTTTTTTACGGATTCTGCACTTATATATATATATATATAGATCTAAATTTATACAGCACTCGTCATTAAACTTTTCTTCTCCTCGAATAAACCTTTTCAGTCTTGTAGTTTCTTTTACTCAAATTTCTTTGCACAAGCAATTTTCTATTCTCCTCGAACAAACCTTTTCAGTCTTGTAGTTTCTTTTACTCAAATTTCTTTGCACAAGCAATTTTCTATTTGTGTTATTTTTCTTCTTTTTCTTTTTCTTCTTTAGGCCGTTCATTATACATTCTTTTAACCTAATTTATTTCTCGTGTTCGGGTCAAAATCGATTTATTAACTCTTCCTTTTCTTATATTTTATTCGAATGCAAACTTTCATTACAGAAATGAGTTATAATGCAACTTCTATGTTCTTCTTTCTTCCAACTCGTAATGAAGAGCGAAGGAAGAAAAACAGAAGTTGCATCGGAGCAACTATATTAAAACGAATATTAAGCATATGATTAATGTTTACCAACTAATATTAATTTAAAAATCCTTCAGGGCATCTCTTAATGACGTTAACTTTCAATCTAGCATTCCAATATATAATTTATTCTAACCCATATAATATTTAATTAATTATTTATTTTAACTCTATATTGCAATTATATTTGGATCGTTGTAGCAATTCTTTCGTCCCTGCTCTATTTTGTATGTTTAAATGTTGTTAAGTGTAAAATTTTTCAAATTCTCAACACCAGTACCATTGATGATCAGATACAGCTATTAAAATGAGCATTAAAGTTATAAATTTTCGATTAATCCGTGCAGAAATCCGAGAAATTTTCGATTCTGTAAAAAATATATTATTCATCTACCGTGAATACTAGGGCAAATATTTATTTTCCTCAAGCATTCGAGGTTGTATCCATTTCTTTCTTCTTCTTCTTCTTCGAATTCCTGAAACTCGTGAAACTTATGAAAACACTCGGATCGTCTCTCACATGTTTCTCGTTCTTCTCAAATCATTTTGCCATTCTTGTCTTTCGCAACATTCGCTTCCCAAATCATTCTTCTTTCTTTCTTTACTGCTTCTTACATTCATCACTTGTTTCAAAAAGAGCTTATTATTCTCTTCAAATGCATTCTGCATTTCCGAATGCTATTCTTATTCCACTCTTTTCTTGTTTTTATCACGCTTTTCCACCTTCGGGCATCCTCCAAAGTAATCTCATTCAATACTCTCTCTCCCTTCTTTCATTCCAACAAGCACAATTCATGGCTATCCATTTTTTTTTGCAGGTTCTTGTAATATCGCAACTGCTTTCAAAACATTTATCAGCTTATGTATTTGCAATTATATCCAGTTTTATTTGTTCGCTATATCATCATCTCCACTACATCCATTCCCTTTATCTTTAAATACATTCCTCCCCTTTTTTTACTAGATTCAATTGCGCCATAAAAATTCGCATAACAGAAGTTACAACTATCAGCGATAAAATTCTAGAATTGTTCAGTTTAAAATATTTATATTTATTACTTTTGAATTCAGTGTGTGATTCTTTAACATATATTATTATTGTTCAACTTTATACGCAGCTTTTGTTACCCACAAAAAACATTTTCTAGATGATAGTCACATGTATCAAATATTAAAATCCATCCATTCATTGTCTTAAACTGGGCACCGTCACATCCATTCTGCACTAGAAGAAATCCTGCGGATATACATTAAATATAAGGACATCATTTTTTTGCAAACACTTGAAAAAATCATGCCACACCCTGTTATATATAATGCATCTGTAATTACACTTCATTGCCACGTTACACACTTTTTACCATCTTAATGTCATCTCAAGTTGTAACATATTTGACACAGAAAATACTTGCATCATCATAGTGAATTAATATATAGAATAAAACTGTGTAAGGAAGCGTGATATATTTAGACAAATATTCTTCTTTTGTCTCCTCACATATATTGTAATTCGACACATAAGAGGTAGCCATAATTCAGTTTAAACTTTGAAGATAATTCACCTTTACAGTTTCACTCTTATAGTATATTCACTATACTCCTTTTCATCTCACTTAACAAATCCTTTAGCACATCTTTCATTCCATTCACATTCTTTAAACCAACTCTGCATTCATCCTTTTTCACGAACCTCCTCGTAATCCGTTTACGGTACACTCCAATCCCGTTTGTTAAAATAAAGTGGAGTGGGTACGAACTACTTTGGCTTCACCAAACGCATCTTCCATCCACTCTGCCACTGTCTAAAATCAAAATAAAGATACATTGGTACGGACGGTTTGCTCGCAACTAATGGCCAAAGCGGTCATTTTTCTCAAACATCTCGAAAGGATGGAGCAGTGGAGTTACTTATACGGCAACACACTCGAAAATTAAGTATTTTGGACTCCCAAGAAGAATTTTTCGTATCCTTAGACGTCGTTTCTCATTTTTACAGAGACGTCATATAGATCAACGATATCTTAAAGAACATCTTTACAATTCCCACTAGAAAATCTGTTATGGTATGAAACTTTCGAGAATATTTTCCGTTATTTAAATCAACTTAAGATATTATTATTAATTCTAACGACAAATCTCAGATGTTTATATCGCATCTGATAATTTATTAATTAAATTTCATGCGTTATGCCATTAAAATGTGATAATGCGATTAAATTTTTAACAAGTTAGTAGAATGTTCAAAGTTTGCACTACTAAAAGTTATCGTTTGTTTAATGTTTATTAAGAGATTGAAGCAAAATTTTATTACTCTCTAGTATTATCTTGAACAAACAAATATTTATAGAAACTTCATTAAATAACTGCAAATTTACATATTTAAATTATTAATTTTCTTTTTGTTTCATCTTTAATAAATCAAAGAATGGAATAAAAGAAACGTGTAGAAACGTCGAAGAAGGATAACATTATTTGATAATTTTGTTGGTCAGCCATTTTCGGTCGATTTAAAACTATACTATAGTAAGAACGTAAAAAATAAATGTTTCAAACAATAGCGAAGCTATAAAATCATCGTTATTCCGTTAGAAAAATCACTGTAGAGACAAAATAGATGCTTTTAGGATAGATTGACCACACAGTTTCTTTTCGGTCCCTGTGGTCATTCGGTTTGAGTATCAACTGTTGATGTTTGTATTCTTTCTCTCTCCTACAATTGCATTGCCTTGTTCTCACTCGTCTCTCCTTCTTCCAAGGATAACCGTGTTAGTTTTCTATTTTCTTCCATCAGCTCTGATAAACATCAATGGCTATCTAGAAAGAAATTTCTTAATTGCGTTTAGAAGAAGAAATAAATTAGAATTTATATCAATAAAAGTCAATTATTTATCACTAATCTCTGTATTTTATAAAAAATAATTAAGTTTTGGGCTGATTGTTTTTCATTTTTAGGTGAGCATTATAAATTTCATTACTCAACTATTAAACACGTTTAGTTTAGTAAGTGTTCAGATAAAATGCGATGGCTTCTGTTTTTCTTTATAGAAAGCTTAAACTATAATAAAAAGATCTCTAAAATAATTTTATCACTGAAAATCGAGAATATTGTTAAATATTATGAAAAATATTTAAAATAAAATTTGAAAACTAAATTTGAATAGTTCAATTAATTTCATAATTTGATTATGTATTAATTCATCCTTTTGATGCCTCTATTAAAATAAAATTAGTTAGTTGAAGATGACAAGTTTTTTTATTAAAGAAATTTAATCTTAATCAAGATCTGTCCATTTTAAATAATAATAATCAATTTTAATATTAATAAAAATTTATCTGTTTCAAATGAAATTAACCGATTTTAATTGTAATTATGATTTGTATATTTCAAATATATTAATCAAATTCTAATCTTAATAAAAATTTGTCCATTTCAAATGATATTAATCGATTTTAATTTTGATGTGAAAATTTGTCCGTTTCAAATGACATTAACCGTTTTAATTGTAATTAAGACTTGTCCATTTCAAATAATATTAATCAATTCCAATCTCAAAAATTTGTCCATTTCAAATGATATTAATCAATTTTAATTTTTATAAAGATTCATCCGTTTCAAATGACGTTAACCGATTTTAATTGTAATCAAGACTTGTCCATTTCAAACGATATTAATCAATTTTAATTTTAATAAAGATTTATACGTTTCAAACGATATTAATCAGTTATAATTTTAATGAAGATTTCTCCGTTGAATTGTTTGACATTTTCTATTAGAGTTAACTACCAGCAAAATACAAAGTAAGATATTAACGAACTATAATTGAGTCGAGATTAGATTGATAGTGATTTGCCATTTTATAAATTAGTTAACTAACAGTTCTTGATTTAAATAAGAGCTTGTCAACATAAAATGTCATTTTATATGAAATTCTCTGAAACAATCTTTCGAAATCAAAATGACTGGTATTAAATTTTGAGTAAATAAATAAATTTTTATTAGGATTAGCATTTGTTAGCATTATTGAAACAGTACATGTTTATTAAAGTTTGCATTTATTTAATATATAATTTTTTTTATGAATTTACTTTCAAAATAAATTCCAAATAAACCAGCATTTTAATTAACATCAATATCAACAACATGCATTATTAATGATTTATTTTCTCTTTGAAAATTGATAAATATTGAATGTAAAAAATTATACAAATGACAACAAAATGATAAATTTCTGTTATCAATATAAGAAAACAAAGAAGGTATTAATGAAAAAAAGAAAAAAATTCTTAAATCCTGTAAAGTAAGCAAACGATAAATGAAGTTTGCTGCTTCTTTCATTAGATTGCTAGTCAAGAGAAGTTCAATAATTGAAAACAGGGTTATAGAACTGATGAGTTAAACTATTTTTCTTCTTTTTAACAACTTAATTAAAGTTTTCATTAACTTCGTAATAAATTGTAAACTGCGCGTTGTATACGTTTATGTTTTTGAATGCGTATCGCAGTTATATAAATAGGCTAATTATTCATGATTCTATTTATTTCTTCTATTGATTAGTTTAACGTAGAAAACAGAATTCAAAGCATATTCTATGTATATAAATAATAATAATAGTAATAATAATAATTTTGCGCTTCAGTTGGATTAAGAATCTAATTAATTATCATCACATATTCACGTGAATAACATTTAGTGCAACGTAATTATTTATCCGTTATCACAAAGACGATTATTATAATTGATGATGATGTTTCATATTTTTAAAAATATTTTAAGATTCAGCATATATATATATATATATATTTTTTTTTTCGCAGTTTATACTTGACTGCAAACGGTCTTAGATTATTCTAAAAAAAATCCAATTTAAATTTAGATTTATTCTGGAAAAAAATATTTTATGTCAATTTATCTCGAAAATATTAAGAATTCTTAAAAATTGCAAAAAAATATGAAATATATTTTAGAAAATACATTATGCAAATTTTTATTTTATAAATTTGATTTTAAATGAAATTTTGCATTTTTTTTAATTAGCAGATTTGTGCAATTAAATTTTTTTTTTGCTATTTAGATGAGTGCATTTCGCATAAATATTAAACGAAGTAGTTATATTTAACGTGAAAGATATTGCATTTTTGTAATTTATCTTCTTTTTTTTTTTCCTTTATAATTTTGCTTTTTCTTTAGAAAAATGGATTTTAATGAAGCCAATATTCTGCAAAATATGAAAAATATTATTTTTTCTTACTTTAAAAGTGTTTTTCGGTGCTCTAAATATATGTGCATATATATTTAAAAATTAGCAATAGCCAAAAAAAAAAAAAAATTATGAGAGACGTAATAAAAAGCAATTTTTTTTTTTTAAATTTCTGAAAATTTTAAAATATTCCATTTTAATTGCTAAAGCAAAAGAATTTTTTAAAAAATTCTTAAGGAAAAACATCTGGTTATTAAATGCTAAATGATTTGCGGTCTATAAATATGTAAGAGATGTTGACTAGGAATTAATGTAGAATCTTGACCTTTGACATTTTTATACAGATCGATTAAAGCAACTATGTCTATTGAAAGAAAAATATTTATGTGTTTTTCTAGCTTTCATCTTTCTTTAATATTGTTTATCTAATATTGATTCGGTATATAAATATTTAATATAATTTTTATCTAGAAAAATAACACTGTTGGAAGATGAATGCAATCTTGCTGACAATAAAAAAAACTGTATAAAACTCATTTATAAATTGTATTTTGATAACATAAAAGCACTCAAAATGCTGATAAATGAAAAAATGAATTTTTTTTTTATGCTGAGAAAAAATTCTTTATTCATTAATCAGGATTAAATAAATATCTTGCACTGTTTAGTATTTCTAGAAAATTAAACTAGACAGAATCGAGATTACTTAAAATAATTTTTTGCTTTGCATGAAAAATATAAAGCAAAAATTTTAATCACTTAAAAATGTTTTTCGCAATTTTTAACCATTCGCTTTATAAATATTTATAATTTTTAATATTGAAGAAAGTGAAAAAAAATTTTTTATATTTCTAATATATTTATTTTTTTACAGAAGAGAAAGATGGAAATTAATTTAAAAGACTCTTCAAAGTACAAATTCCATAGTTATTGATGGTTTCGACTTTGCATAGTGATAAAAATATCGAAAGTTTTAAGTATCTTTGATTAAAATCCTCTGAATAAACAGCATGTGAAGGAAACTCATGGACGAAAAACAAAATTAAAATGATTAAATCGAAGAGATAAATTCATTTTTTAGAAGAAAAAAAAGTGAAGTGTAAGAAATATAAATATATATATATATGTATGTTATGAGAAATAATTGAGGAAATTTCTGAAGAAATGTTGTGGATGGTGATAATTATATTTTTGTCGATGTCAAAGGCTTCTCTTTGGGAGCAGGCATGTCCTCATTACTGCACTTGTATGGTGAAAGGATGGCAAGTATTGAAATTAGATGCCAAAACGGTAGATTGCACTAACGTGTCGCTGATCCAGATACCAGAAAACGTATCGATAGAAACAGAAGTTTTAATACTTCGCCATAACATAATCGGTCACGCCTATCACTTCAGCCTTTTGGATCTGGTCCATTTACGCCGTCTTCTCTTACTCGATCTAAGTTTCAATCGAATTCGTTCCTTAAAAAACGTAGGAGGGAGTCTAACTAGCGTCAGATACCTGAATCTAAGTTATAATTGCCTTTCACGTCTAGATCCAGGAATGTTTCGTGGATTTCCTCACATCGAAGTACTTAACATCCGTTATAATCGCATCTCCCTCATTGCTCCCTTATCTATGCAGCTTCCTAAAATGAAACTATTAGACTTATCCAATAACAAGTTATCTTATCTGAGAACTCACTACTTTGCAGATTTGCATGCCCTCAGAGTACTTATGTTATCTAACAATCATATTGGAAGGATTTCAGAGCCGATATTTCGCCATACAGGACCAGTAGATCTCATAGATCTCGATGGGAATCGCATCAGTAAATTCGACGAAAATTCATTGAACTATATAACAAGCATTGGTGAACTGAGGTTATCTAATAATCACTTGGGACACGTACCCACCGAATCGCTTTCTCACGTGTCATACATTGATAAATTAACTTTGAACAATAACTATTTCAGGATCCTCCGATCCAATTCCTTCCGCTCCATCAACGTTTCTGAATTATTCATATCCAACAATGAAGACTTGTTTGTTATCGAGAGCCGAGCTTTTTCTGATTTATATCTTCTCTCTCATTTAGAGATTAGTGATAATAAGAGGCTGACCTACGTGGAGAGAAAGGCCTTCAACAATCTTCCGTTGTTGAGAAATCTAGATTTGAGAAACAATAACTTATTAGGACTTCGTGAAGATTTTCGACACACTGTTAATTCTCTGAAAAACTTAACAATATCCGGTAATCCTTTCTGGTGTACTTGCGATCTGAAATGGTTGCAGGAAGTCTCCTTGAAGGAAAATTGGGTAGAAGACGGACAGAATATAACGTGTACAGATCCGCAAGACGGAATCCATCACATTTTAACTAATTTGGACGATCTTCCGTCCGTATGTCCTCCACTTATTCTTCCTCTGTTTCCGGAAATAGTGGATCGTTTACCAGCTAACAACGTGTCATTTCGATGCGCAGCTTCTGGTGTACCTTCTCCTGAAGTGGAATGGATACTTCCTTCCCGAACAGTTAATACACGCTGGAGCATCAGAAATGACGTATTATACGTCAGCTATTTGCACACAGAAGATTCCGGAGATTACCAGTGCGTAGCTGTTAATCAGCAAGGTAACGATACACGAAATGTCAGACTCAACGTTAAGGACTTAAATATCATTATGATACCAGTAACGGTGGCTTCGACTTTCGTGACATTGTCGTGGAATCGTAGCGCTGCCGTTATCGGAGATTATCTTCTTCAGTATCGAAGATTAATGGAAGAGAAGATTACCAGCAAGTCAATTAGCACAGGTGTTAAAGTTCATTCCTATACTCTGAGTGGACTACATCCTGGAGAAACTTATATTATATGGTTATGTTTACAACGACAGGAATATGTCATCAGATTGGGATCTCTCCAAGTCACTACTAGAGACGAAGGATTTTTGTTGATGTTAGGAATCCGTACTAATTATCTTAGTGTTATTTTAGTAGCAGCAGGTGCCAGTTTGATAGTTTTTAGTTGTCTGGGTACGTGTCTGGTCAGATTATATAAATGGAGAAGACGTCATCATAACGAGATGGTTCTCAGCGATAATACGTCACAACGTTGTTTTGCCGAAAGTGGTTCTGCACATTCTGGACTCGCCTTTATGACTTTTGTCAACGTGGCAGACGAAACAGTGCTAGTGGACAACGACGATGAGAGTTTCGAATGACAAAACATCACGATTAAATACATAAGATACTAGGAGCTCATATGGCAGCTGTCCCTCTCACATCATTATAATATTTATACAATAAAAAAAAAGTAGAAAGTATATTTTTTAAATGCCTAAAATTCCATCCAGACTTTAGATTTATATCAATAACCATAGATCAAATGAACCTCTATTCTGTATATTTAACACGGATTACGAAAGATTCCCCAAATAATTTTAATAAAAATAGTTCGTATATCGAATGTTTTACTATCAAACTAGAATATTTTTGATTAAAAAGAAGCGCGGCGATTATATTTCTTTATTTTTCTTCCTATTTTACATCATCTCACATCGAAGTTTTATGCCACTTTCCATATTTATAAACCTCTTTCGTATACAATTATTACCTTAAGGAGTAATAACGATAAAAAAACGGAAGTAGACAAAACAAATTCTACATTTAAAAGTCAGAAAAATTCGCATCAAAGAAAACGATGGTTTTTATTATACTTCTTATTTTTTTTTTCTTCCCCTCTTCTCCTGTCGGGAATATGTTATATGTTAGAAAGGGACAGCCACCAAATGTGTCTCTGGAGTGCTAGGATTCCATTCAGTGAGTCCGCCTATCTGTGATAAAGACTGAAGTATGTTCACTTCACTACTACTACGTTAGCTGACAACCACATATCATCGCCATCTCTTCTTAGTTGCAGGACGAGAAAGATATAGAGAGAGACAGAACCAGAGGACTATAACGTCATCACGAGTGAATATCTAGGAAATTTTAACTTTAAGATAACTTTAGAAAGAGAAGAAAACCAAAAAAAAAAAAAAAAACCACACTTCCGTAAGATTAATCTGATGAACATTTACGGAGCGTGACTGGTGATAATTATAACATGTCTTTCTTGCATCAATTTTATTGCATTCTTCTTAAAGAGTCTTGTATAAATAAACAAAATAAAATTAGTTGAAACTGTAGAAATTCAGTTTTGTTTTTGTATATATTTACATAAACACAACAGCAGTTAATAAAAAATTAAAATTTATAATTTAATACAGAAATTAATTTTTCCTCCCTCCTCCATAAAGAAAAAGTTGATATTCTGTTAAGCGTAAAGGAAAATATCGCGCAAAACAGTTGAAAATTGAATTTTATAAAGACAAAAATATTTTCTTAATATATATATATATATTTTTTAAATTAATTAATTAATTACGTGTAAAATAAGTGAAGTGTAGAAGAAAGTTCAAAAAAAAAAAAAAATCAAAGATTAAAAAAGCTGCTTAAATTAATTTACTTCTGCAACATTAGAGAGAGAAAATTCCAAAATAGTAAATTGATTAATGAAAACAAAAATAAAAAAAGAGAGAGAGAGAAAATTTTGTTTTATTTACGTATTTTCACCTCGTATAAAATTTAATACTCATTATTTATTTATAATAAGATATTTTCCTTGGAAGAAACTTTCAATTCCTTTACCAAATAATAAATTGAAACAGAACTCGTGAATAATAAAGTAGAATTATAAACCGTTTATACTACAATATTAATAAAAGTTTTCAGTGAAATAAAGAAATAAATTTATTCTCTTGCAAAAAAAAAAAATGTAAAATAATAACTAAAATATGATTAATAACAAGCAAAAATCCTGATGAAACACGTTATTTACAACATACGCAACGTCGTTGTTGATGTCTGTAATGATTGTGTAACTGCAAGGTTTCTTTGCATATTAATACAACAACTTTATGCAGAAAATGAAAGTTAATTATTTTTATAATTTTAATATGTTAGAATATTTAATGAATATATAATTAACATTTGAATTGCAAAGTAAAAGGCGAAGTTTAAAAAGAATAAAAAGTTTGGCTGGGTCTATCTGTTTATCAAAGAATTCTTGTTCATCATTCACCCTATGTCTTTTTTTTTATTCTGTCTTCTGTGACAGCTGTCAACATGTTTAGTTCTTATTTTTTATTATAAGTTTATTTATTTTTTTCTATTTTTTTCATATAAATCGATCATTCTATAATAGTTAAACAATTACTTTTTTTGGTTTTTCTGTAACTTTTCAATTATGTTTAACGTTATAAAATAATTGTTTTTATGTGAAGGTTGCGAACTTTTTTCTGGTATTTACAGTGATGTAAAAGAGATACAACAAAATAGAATTCTTTTTTTTTTACTTTTTACGAATGTTTGGATGTTATTTTTTTTAAAATAAAACATTCGATGCAATATAATTCCACAAGAGCAAAATGTTTGGCATGTTTACGTCTCCTGTTTTCTTGACAGTTTTATAAATTTGATATAAATTTAAAAAAAAAAAAATTTATAAAATTTCGAGGCTTGCAGGTGGTTTCAGAAGACAGAATAAATTTTTTATTTATTTAAAAATTCTAATTAGAAAATTAAAGAAAAAATGTTAAACGTAAGTCAAAAAATTCGGAATTTTCTTTGCCACAGAATGTATAAATATTCGGACATCCTTCAATCTACCCATTTGATATTCTTATGAATATTTAATTTCATCAGCAGCATGGTAATAAGAGACATGATTGACAATTCTGACTGGCATTAACGTGGATATCTATCCTATTTCCATTAGAATGACATCTGGAGAACGAAGAAAATTTTCCATCTGAAACCTTAATAGCACCAAGAACATGTATACCTCGACAGATGATCTAGATATAATTAGATGTTATCTATCATACGTCAGCAATGCAGTTACGTCAGACATTAAAGGTTATGACCTTTCCGACCCGCATAATCGATTCTATTGCTTACATACGAACTAAAAGATGATTAATGAGTTATTTTCTAGTCAACTGATAAAGGGTAAAACCGCAAGATGTTTTTCTTTACTTTAAGTGCCTTTAATGCATTTTTATCCACATTACCCATTTACTGTATCGATACACGATTAAACGATTATTGATATTAAATATCGATTATTTGATGGAATCTTTATCTTTTTATTTTTAATTCCGTCTTCAGTTTTCTTGTGGTTAAGGTTGGCGATATTGCTCCTTCAAGTATAGATATCAACAAATCTTTTTTTTATCCAGCACTCTAGAATTTCTTTGGATCTTTTCCAGATATATATATATCCTTTTGTTTCTTATTGTTTCTATTTTCTGAAAGAATATTTCTTTCCTATCTAATAAATATATACATCAGCTACAGAATTTTAAGGGTGAAAATTATAAAATTAATTGTTGTTGTGTCTCGTTCGTCGAGACTGGTTATTGCTTTGTTTACAGACGTAAAAATTTTTTACATTTATGCCTATGTAAAATTTAATTTTTAGTTCGTTCCGGCAGTAATATTATAAAATTTTATTATTGCTATTACTATATAAATATATAAATTTTACCCCTGTATCGATTTATTATTTCGGTATTCCGTATGTGATGCGATATATACAGTACATTTATAGCCGTTACGTGATTTGAATTAATATTTTTCTTGGAAATTTTAGAAATTTTATGTATCGTTCTGGATGTTTTTTTTAGTTATTTATCTCGATTATTTATTATTATTTGTACAATATAATTTTTATAGTATTTTTGATATAAAATACTAGAAAATTATCAGTGTGAGGAATATTAATAATTTTAGTGATGCATAAAAATAGATTAGTTTTATATGAAATTACGATACTGATTCATATGATGTGTATAAAAGAAAAAAGAAATTTATTTAGAACATGAATTAGTGCGTCAATGTTCATTATAAGAATGTAGAAGCGCATTTGCACTTGTATGTTTTTATAATGAATATACAAGTGCATTTTAAGAACACAAGAACTATGCACTTGTATATTCTTCTTCAAGAATAACACTATATAAGTGCAAGAACTATACACTTGTATCTTATATAAGTTCATCATAAGAACATAAGAACTATGCGCTTATATTTTATAAGAATACAAGAACTATGCACTATATGGACTTGTATATTCTTATACAAGTGCATTTTAAGAATACAAGAACTATGCACTTATATTTTATAAGAATACAAGAACACAAGAACTATGCACTTGTATATTCTTCTACAAGAATAACACTATATAAGTGCAAGAACTATACACTTGTATCTTATATAAGTTCATGATAAGAACATAAGATCTACGCGCTTATATTTTATAAGAATACAAGAATTATGCATTTGTATATTTTTATACAAGAATAACACTATACAAGTATTGTTCTTGTATTCTATCTACGCGCTTATATTTTATAAGAATACAAGAACTATGCATTTGTATATTTTTATACAAGAATAACACTATACAAGTATTGTTCTTGTATTCTTGTTAGAAACTAACTAACTAGAAAACTAGAAACTAGAAACTAACAAGAATACAAGAAGTAAATTCTTGTATTCTTATTAGTTGTATCTTATGCAAGTTCATTATAAGAGCAGAAGAATTATGCACTTGTATTTTATAAGAATATAAGAATACAAGAGCTATGCACTTGTATATTCTTATACAAGAATAAGACTATACAAGTGCAAAGTTCTTGCGTTTTATAATATACAAGTGCATAGTTTTTGTGCTTTTATAATATACTTATATAAGAACAAATGCATTTGTATATTCTTACAAATGCAGAAACAAGAAGGATACAAATGCACAAATGCACTTGTACAAGATGAATATACAAATGCACTTGTACAAAAAGAATACAGTGCGTTTTCATTTGTATTCTTGTATAAGTGCATTTCACTTGTTTGTTTTTATAATTAATTAATTAATGTTCTAATATCGATAACAGGCAATTGGTTATATTAGAACATTAATTAATACTCTTTCAACACAGATATTTTTTCAGCACGTATTAGAACATTGATTAATCTTTCTTTCAATACATCTACACTTATATGTTCTTATAATGTTCTAATATATTGCTTTATAAGAATATATAAGTACAGGTGCATTGCAAGAAAGATTTTAACCAACAATACTGACATCATCTAAACATATACCAACCCATACAAGAGCATTGTGCAGACTGCAAAACTATAAACAACTGAATTATAGAAATTATTAAGTAATTTTGGTATTTGTTATTTTAAAAATAAATAAAAAATAAAGATATACTAAAAGTATAAAAGAAATCCGATCCATCTGGATCTCGCATTACTTTTCTTTAACATTACTTTTTATATCCTTTTCCTATGGACTTATCAAATTTCTCTATTGATTCGAGATATCAATATAAATGTATCGATATAAAATTATATTTTATCGAGCAAGTTAACTTTAAAAATTCAAAATAAATATCTTAATGTAAGCCGGAACATAAATCACAATTTATTCTTTCATTTTTATTCGGTCAAACATTAATCTTACTTTTCTAGAAACTTTACGGAATTTTTTTTTCACTTTTATTATTATTATTTCTTTCTTCACTTTCTACAAAAGAATATTTTTTCTTTTTTTTTATCATCCATATTCAATCCGAGTATGCTACAGTTATATTAGTTGAAGTTTATAAAGATAGCGTGTAATTAATGAGTAAGAGGAAACTTTGCAGAGCAATAACACTTGATCTTCGCATTCTTGACAGAATTTGAAGAAAGAATTCGAGCAAAAAACTGTTAAAAGAAAAAAATATATACTGTAGATAGTTGGAAAAAGTTAGATGACTTCTTTATTACTAGAGTAGGAGTAAATAAGCGAAATAGTATGAAGAAATTGTCTAAATTGAGGAAGAAGATGTATTTGACAATGAGATGAACATTACAAACAGGATTGTAATGGAAAACGAGAAGATTCTTTGGAATGTCGGGTTATACTTTTACTTTTATGGAAGTTATTTTCTGTACTTTTTTCCTTCTTTTGTGCTGAAAATTCGTTTAGAAACAAGCTAAAAATGCCTGAGGATAGTTTCGACAAATCAATGGGAAGTATGTTCATATGTTTTCAAATGATCTTTGTACTCATTTCAAGAATCCTAAGAATTTCTTTCGTTTGCTATTGAACATTATATCCTAAACAGATGTAAATTAAATACTATAATTTATATATATATATTATTGTGCAACCATGTTAAACAATCGAATAAATTTAGTCGGATTTTTGTTTTCTGTAAATTATCCAGTTAAGTTTTTATTACATCGTTAGAAAGATAAATTATTCTGCAATTTAAAAAAATCTGAAATATTTAAAAAAAAAATGAAACTAAGTAAGAAATTTAATTGAACTTTCTTGTCAAGTTTAATTTTAAACGTTTGCGAAGAAAAGCAAATAAAATAAATTGACTTTTATTTAATCTGAAAAAAAAAGTTCAAAACTTTTTTTTCACTTAATATTACTTTTATGTATTTATTTTTTTATAGAAAGATAAATGCATAAAAGTAATAAGTTGAAAAAATTTTATAAAAATTCGAGTAAAATATTCAAAAATTTGAAATTTTTGAATTTTTTACCGAAAGTATTTAAAGTGCAGTATTTAAGAAGAAACTATGCCGAATAAACTTTAGTAATATTCGAAAAAATTACGGATTTTTGTTTTCTGTAAATTATCCAGTTAAGTTTTTATTACATCGTTAGAAAGATAAATTATTCTGCAATTTAAAAAAATCTGAAATATTTAAAAAAAAAATGAAACTAAGTAAGAAATTTAATTGAACTTTCTTGTCAAGTTTAATTTTAAACGTTTGCGAAGAAAAGCAAATAAAATAAATTGACTTTTATTTAATCTGAAAAAAAAAGTTCAAAACTTTTTTTTCACTTAATATTACTTTTATGTATTTATTTTTTTATAGAAAGATAAATGCATAAAAGTAATAAGTTGAAAAAATTTTATAAAAATTCGAGTAAAATATTCAAAAATTTGAAATTTTTGAATTTTTTACCGAAAGTATTTAAAGTGCAGTATTTAAGAAGAAACTATGCCGAATAAACTTTAGTAATATTCGAAAAAATTAATCAATGTATGCAAAAATTTAATCAGTGTTATTAACACAGTATCAGTATATGCAAACATTTAGGCACATTATCTGTGCAAAATATATTTAAGCTAATATTTGTATACTATTTAAAAAAATTATAAAAAATAAAATTACTCTGTATTCAATTTCATTGTATTATGACATATAGGAAACCTATGCTTATATAAGTACATATGCATCAACCTTTCATTTATTCTTAAATTTTTTAAGACTATATTGAATGCAGATTTCAATAGAGCATTCACATTATTTCATTTCTGCCTCTGATACAGAATTAGCCAGTCTGTAATAGATTCTGAAGTGGTTTCACTAAATATATCCTTAGAGATATGGAAGCTTTATAAAAACTAATTTAACCAGTTTAAAATTTTATTTTTTACTGTCCCCTTTTAAATTAATAATAAATGATCCCAGTAGACTCTTGTCATTAATTTCAGTGGCATGTGTGTCTCAGAACCTGAAAATTTGACACAGATAATTTATAAATATGATTTTACATTAAAAAATATTTTGATTTTTATAAATGGTAATTAGAAAATACTTGATTTAAAAAAAATGACCAATACAAAAAGTTTAAAATGCTAATATAATTTTTATTTTCATAGTTTTAATATTTATAAATACCTGATTACCTTGTCTGTGTTATTTATTCTCTTGTTAAATGATGAGTTAGAATAATGTTATTTAATTATAAAATTTAAAAGAAAGATTAAATTAATTCAATTAATTTTTAATTTTTTAAATAAATTTTCTCAGATTACCAGTTGAAGCATTTAAAGTATTACTGAAACAAAATCCAGAATCACTAGTAAGATTGACACAAGCAGTTATGGTTCGATTACAGAGAGTAACTTTTACTGCCCTTCATCATTGTCTTGGATTAACTACACAGTTAATTAAAACAGTATGTTGAAAATGAACATTACATTTTTATAGGAATTTCAAATATATATTTGCAAATTTTAAATTTTTTATGTATTTAACAATATCTTTCAGCATAGTAAAAAACCTTTTCATTCTTTATCACCAAAAGCAAGTCCATCACGACCACAATCTCGTCGTATTAGCCAAGAAAATTCTCAGTCAGCTGGAAAAATAGGAAATGATGTTTTTAACTTTGAGAAAACTGTGACATTTGCTGATAAACCATGTATGTATTGTATATTTTTGCAATATTGAAATAAAAAATTCCAAATACAAATTGTAATTCAATATTAGTAACTTAAATTATATTTGAAATTCTAAATATTTATCATCATAAGATAAAATGTTGTTCACAAACTGCTTATAATTATAATTGTATTTCATAAATTAAACAGTACTAATAGCAATTAAGTTTTTTTATTTTAAAATTACAAACATTTTTGGCCATTAGGCCATCATCAGGCAACATTCTCTTGGCAGCAGAATACAATTTAAAAATTCAACAAGAAAGAACTCTTGGTTACTATAGTAACTGAAAAATAATACAATATAATGTAACTAATTTAATAAACATTAATACTAGTAGATATTTGATTATATGGAAAAACAAGTGTTAATATATAGTCTTAAATACCTACTAGTATTAATATTTATTAAATTAGTTACATTATATTGTATTATTTTTCAGGTACTATAGTAACCAAGAGTTCTTCCAGGTTGAATTTTTAAATTGTATTCTATTGCCAAGAGAATATTGCCTGATGATGGCCTAATGGCCAAAAATGTTTGTAATTTTAAAATAAAAAGAACCTTATGTTATGTACAAACTTTTCTCACTTAAAGAATTTGTTTTAATGTAGATTTAATAATTTCCATACTAATATTTAATCTATTTTGAATTTGTTGATGTACTGTATATCAATCATAATTTAATTTTCTTAACTTATTCAAATTTTTAACTTTTTCAAAATTAATCTTGTTGAAAATTTTTAAGACTTCTACTATGATTATAAAAATTGATTCTAAACTAGTCAAACTTCCCCTAGCGATTTATTTTTGAATTAACTGCCAAATTAATAATTATTTTAAATTTACGCAGAGGTGCCACCATCTGTCGGATTAATAATTATTAATTTAAATTTAGACTAACGTGGCGCCATCTATTATTTAATAATTGAACTTTAATTTTTACTAATTTCCCAAATTAAAAATTTGTCTTTGGTCTGGAATCGAACCAGGAACTTCGGGTTAACGTCTTACCAGCTAGACTACCAAGGCTCCGGCAGATTTTCAATTTCGGGATGTATATAATTTAGAAATTATCGGACTTACGCCGACACCAGCGCTCCCGGTGGGCTAGTCCTAGCCACGGGCCCTCTATGGCAAATAGTCTAGCTGGTGAGGCGTCGGGACGGTAACCTGAAGTCCCTGGTTCGATTCCAGGCCAAGGCAATCAGGACAGTAACCCGAAGTCCCTGGTTCGATTCCAGGCCAAGGCAAATTTTTAATTTCGGGAAATTAGTAAAAATTATAGTTCAATTATTAAATAATAGATGGCCCATCTTAACCTATAAATTTAAATTATTAATTATTAATCCAACAGATGATGGAACCACCGTAGCGTTAAATTAAAAATAATTATTAATTTGGCAGTTATTCAAAAAATAACCGCTGGGAAGTTTGGCTAGTTTAGAATCAGTTGAATCGCGTAAATCCCCTAATAAAAAGATTATGATTAGTTATAAAAATTGTTTTAAATTTTATAAACTATCGGTAGGATTCTAGTTTAGCCATAGCACGCGGATCTATACATTAGAGAATCGAAGATTCGCCGCCCACCAACTGATGTATAAAAAAGATTCACTCTAAAACTATTTGGGCTATCAAGATGTTTTTATTAGAATCTATAATATAATCAAAAACTAAGAATATAATTTCGAAGATGTTTTATTAGAATCTATCATATAATCAAAAACTAAGAATATAATTTCGAAGTGACGACGGCCGCTTATCAGATATCCGAGTGCTATGGTTAAAATAGAATCTTGTCAAACTATAAATTGTTGCATAAGATGATGAAATATTCTGGAAAATATTTTAACATTCTTTTTTCATTTCAACACAATAAACTTAAAATTCAACTAGTAGAATAAATGCACTAATTATGAAATTTGATTCATAAATAGTGCATTTATTTTTTTGATTAGTATGTTCTATAACTTGAAATTTCATTAATATTAGGCTTTATAAAATTTTTACATTGCAAATCATTTTGAGTGACATTCACATATCAGTTTCTTCTATTACCAACATTCCATCTAACAAGTATGCTGTGCTTGTATATAAATACGTAACTTCAGAATTTAAGGCATTATCACGCAAATATTTGTAGAATAACAATTAAAAATTTTTACGTCTTGCAAATTTGTTAATAAATGTATTATTATAAACTACAAATATAAATATTTCCATTATATTTCTTTAATATAAGAATTAAAGATACAATATTTGCTAGTAGTAATTTTTTTCATAAAAGATTTAAAAAACTATTTCTGTACATAATTGAATCAATAAACAATTAATGTTTGATATAATAATTAGTTTTCAGACTTGATATCCTGCTAGAAATTGGGTGGACCTACAAGAAGTTGTTATATATATAAAATTTTTTTATTATCTATTGTTAGTGCTATAGATTCCAAAAGTTTCAATATTAGTGCTACATAATTACATGTTTTATATCAATTTTTAATAGAGTGGACAAATTGCAGCTCATACAGCATATACCGGGTCTTTCTGAACACCTGTGCCAGCCGTTTTTCTCGTAACTGGGACACCACAGGGCGTCGGGGTGAAAAATTTGACTATAATTTTATCTTCAATTCTTGATAGGATACCAAAAAAAAAAAAACTACTACTGCACAGAACTAAAAACAAAATTTTATAAATATACCTTGAAACATCAGCTGTCGAAATTTACAATGACAATATGGCTTAGAATGAAATTGGTGGGTAAAAATACAACTAATACCACTGGTGGGAAAAAACAAAATTACTTTCTGAACAACCCAATATATTATCCAATGTAGAATTACTTTGCCTAAAACCCAGTCTGATTCTCATTTGATATATGTATCTAACCATAACTTCAACTTCTCAAGGACTACAGAACAAAATATCTTAGTACAGACAATAAACTAATTCATCTATAATTCTGTGGCAAAGAATAAGACCCTTCCTTAAAAACAACCATCCTTATTTTCCATAGTTGGTACAACCATCCTTATTTTCCAGTCAGGTGGTATTTCATTCTTAGTAAAAATGATAAATTTATTGCAAAGTTGATCTATTAGAAATCGCACATTCTTATAAAATTCTATCATAATTTCACCATCTAGAATAAAATCATTCCAAACAAAACAATCTTTAAAAATACCATATTTCTAACAAGCGATTGCTTCTTCGCTTTCAACAAATTTTCAATAATTCTTTTAAAATTTAGATATTCAGTTTTAGCAATTCCTGTATTATTTTTTTGAAAAAATTTGGAGCTTTATTTCTACTTTTAACTACCTGTCTACAATTAAAGTCAAACTAATACATACTAAAACAATCAGTAAAATACTTTTTATTCATACTCAAATCACATGCTATGTCATTAATATTCTTATTCAGTTCAGATAAACAATTCAAATCCATACTAGAACATCTAGATTTCAGTAATTCTGAATATAAATTTAACTTATCATCCCAATATAATCTCTCTCTCTCTCTCAAATAGTTTCTTAAACTATATTTGTTCACTTAAGTTCAAGGACAACCCAACAAGAAGAAAATGATCAGATTCATGATTATCTTTCACTTGAAATAAAGAAAGTTTATTAAACAAACCTGAACCACGTAAGCATAATCAATAACTGAAAAACCTCTCTCATTGATAAATGTAAATTCTTCCAGTGCATCCTCTAAACCTCTCCCATTCGAAATTAATAAATTCCATTTCATATAAAAATCAAGTAAACCTCTACCTCTATCATTAACAACTTTATCTTTAGAATTCATATGTAATTAATCAATATCCAAACAATTTTAAATATAGTCATCATTATAACTATTACTAGTCCCAATTCTTTGCATTTAAAATCAACTAAAACATCATTACCCAAATCAGCCATAGCTTTGGATATATCTTGCATAATAATACTCCATTTATTCTTTTGTTAGTATAAAAATACACAAATTATATAATCACATTTAATTATAATTACATTCTTTCTTAATAATCTCAGTCAATATTATTACAAATATCCAACCATTAATCTGCCCATTTTGTGTATTTTAAAATCAGACATAAAATTATCTAGATCTTGAATATCCAACCAATCAATTCACACCATGTTTCAGAAAGAAGAAATGCAAAACATATTCTCAAAAGTAATGATACTCTTGTTCTTTAAACCAGCACAATTCCACAGGCAACAAATGATCATAATATAACTTTCACTCTATTTTAATTTTATCATAAAACAAATTAATCTCATTTGCCCCATTCTGTCTATGTTGTTTTCCAAACAATCTTAACTCATTCCTGATATTACAAAGTTGAACAGAAAAAATCATCACTAATAAAAACATTTGAACCTTTTAATTTCTTAGCATTATTTTTTACTTCCTTCTTAAAATTAAATGTAGTAAAACTATACAAAATAATACAAGGTCTATTATTATTATTTTTAATACCAATTCTAATAGCATTTTCAATGGCAATATCCTTGCAAAGTTGCGAATTTTAATGAGTATCAATAATAATAAGCTAAAGCTAACGGTTCTAATGACTCCGCAATTCCAGAATCCAGCCAGAGCTCAGGTCTTCTAATTCCTAAACTAAATATATTAACTCAAACGAATAATTATTGTCTAACCAGAAAAAATGAAACCGGAACTTACAACTAGAAGTAATGAATAAGTGTTAGCTCAAAAGCAACAAATGATGTTAGAAACTTATACTAATAAATTGAATAAAATTCTCAGAACTAGTTAAATAACAAAAAATATAAATTTATTAGATTCAAAACACTTATAAAAGTGTTAAGTAAAGCTTTATTTAAACAATAATAAAGCCACAATCAAATAAAGAATGAAACTTATTTAATCCAATTCAAATATTTCAAAAAATTCAATTATTCACAAGAAATAAATCTTAAATACAGTTTAATTCTACTACCTCCACCACCGAAACAAAACTTCAAGCAATCCTAGATCTTCACAAGAATTCGAATGTCACTCACAAGGAGAGGGCACAGCTGACTACCCACCGATTTTGATGAAACTGAACTGATGTAATCTAGAACAAAAAATATCGAATACGTGTCCGGGCGTTTGTGCCAATGCACCTTATAAATAAAAATATTAGCATTTAAAATTTAGGTTCGGTGAGCTTAAGAAATAAGAAAGAGAGAGAGTTTCTAACGCTACGCTCGTAGCATAGTGTGTTCGTGCCAATCCCATAATCTGAAGGTTGCAGCTTCGAGGTCAGTCTCTCTCTGATATTTTTTTTTTTTTCATTTTAAAAAATAAAAAATAATTAAATTCACATAATAAAAAGAAATTTTTGTTTATTATATAGAAATTATGTAAACAATCTCCAGAAATTTCATCTGATGTCGACAGTGAGTAAAGTTGTAAAAAATTTTTTTCTACTGTCGTTCACATATGATGTACGTACGTGTACAATGAAGAAGAATACGAGTTGGTGTAATAGGATTTTTTTTTGTGTATTTTTGTTGCAAAACATTAATTTTATTTTTTGTGATTTAATTCATCGCATTTTGTATGTTTTATGTTAAAAATACGAAATATTAAACACTACATCTGTATACCCGATTTTTTTTATGTCATCTTATTAGGAATATAATGTAATAACTACATTTCAATACATTAAATATTAATAAAAAAATCAAATAAAATAAAACTTTCTTTTAATTATGTGAATTTAATTATTTTTAAAAATAAAAAAAAAAAGTCAGAGACAGGCCTCAAAGCCGCAACCTTGAGATTACGGGATCGGCTATGCTTCTAACGCTATGCTTCTACGAGCATAGCGTTAGAAGTGCTCTTTTTCTCTTTCTTATTTCTTAAGCTCCCCAAACCAAAGCCGCAACCTTGAGATTACGGGATCGGCTATGCTTCTAATGCTATGCTTCTACGAGCATAGCGTTAGAAGTGCTCTTTTTCTTTTTCTTATTTCTTAAGCTCCCCAAAACTAAATTTTAAATGCTAATATTTTTATTTATAAGGCGTATTGGCAACAAACGCTCGAACACATATTCAATATTTTTTGTTCTAGATTACATCAGTTCAGTTTCATAAATCAGGTGGTTAGTCAGCTGTTTCCGCTCTTTGTCAGCCAATTTCACTTTAAAACCTACACCTCACTGTGTCATTGGTTGCTTCTGTTTTTATACCGAGTGACTTACAATCTCGCACTTCGTTCATTTGCATAAGTTCGCATAACAATATCAACTTTATTAGCTTACAGAGTAATCAATTCATGTCATCCTCTTTACAATTTTATTTATATTCCGAACAAAACATCGATAAGAGATCATTTTTATATTCTCGTATCGGCTCAGTGGTAAAACTTTAGATTTAGATGACGTCATTATCCGGGAAAGCTCGTCTGGAAGACGGATGTCCATCCGTAACACGTGATGACTAAATACTGAGATGGAGAATGTGGAAGTAAGTCAACTCTTAAACTAAAATATAATACGAAACAAGATTCATTTTAGGCATCCTTGTAGCACAGCCTTTATTAAAACATCTTTACATCTCAATGACTTAACAATCACCAAAACATAAATCCCAAAAATTATTTCTCAAAAATCTTAAAGCCGTTAACCATGGTATTTAAGACGCATTTCGGGTTAGCACCCTCTTCAGATGTACAGTCCAGTGCAAAAAGTTTTTCTTCTGCCTCGTAGGAGCTGTGCTTGCCGGAAGTTGATCGGTTGCACAATCAGGTACTTGTGCTGAGAATCAAGTTAAATCAGAATGGACCTGTCCCTTCTGAATGAAAATAGGGTGGCAGGTATATGCATGGGATGTGCTCGTCACGTGCTTTCTCCTGACAAGAACAAGCGATAGCGGCTCACAGCAGCATCGTTAAAGCCTCGGTCTACTGTCCCGAATAGCTAAGTTCGATTCCAATCTAGAAAAATATTTTTTTTTGTTCTTTATCACGTTTCAGTTTCGTTTAAATTTTAAACATTGCATATAAAGAACACCACAGATTAAAATGTTGTGTTATTAACACAGAATCACTGTATGAAAAAATTTACTCATTTGTTATTAACACAGTATCAGCGTATGAAAAAATTTACTCAGGTTGTATTAACACAGTATCAGTGTATGAAAAAATTTACTCAGTGTTATTAAAATAGTATCAGTGTATGAAAAAATTTACTCAGTGTTGTTAACACAGTATCAGTGTATGTAAAAATTTACTCAGTATTATTAATAGAGTATAAGTGTATGCAAAAATTTACTCAGTGGTATTAATACAGTATCAGTGTGTTCAAAAATTTACTCAGTGTTCTTAACACAGTATCACTGTATGAAAAAATTTACTCAGTGTTATTAAAATAGTATCAGTGTATGAAAAAATTTACTCAGTGTTGTTAACACAGTATCAGTGTATGTAAAAATTTACTCAGTATTATTAATAGAGTATCAGTGTATGCAAAAATTTACTCAGTGTTATTAACACAGTATCAGCGTAAGAAAAAATTTACTCATTTGTTATTAACACAGTATCAGCGTATGAAAAAATTTACTCAGTATTATTAACACAGTGTCAGTGTATGCAAAAATTTAGCCAGTGTTGTCATAATATCAGTGTATGCAAAAATTTAATCAGTGTTATTAACCCAGTATTGCATCAGCGTATGAAAAAATTTACTCAGTATTATTAATACAGTATCAATGTATGCAAAAAATTTTAATCAGTGTTATTAACAAAGTGTATTCAAAAAATTTATTCAGTGTTATTTTGAAAGACTGAAATGTTAAATGCATAATTAGAACAGCAGGCACCAGTATTACTGTATTTAAAAAATTTACTCAGTATTATTAATACGTTATTAGTGTATGAAAAAAATTTTAATCAGTGTTATTAACAAAGTGTATTCAAAATATTTATTCAGTGTTATTTTGAAAGACTGAAATGTTAAATGCATAATTAGAACAGCAGGCCAACATGCGATAACGTTTTCCACACGATCCACAAAATAAATATTCCAGCAATATTTATTAAGTTGCATGCACGCTTACAAGACAGGCGAAGCAACAAAAATATTGCTATTGCTTGTTTTCCCGTAATTATATTTGTCTAGAAGAAATCTTAAGCAGATTTATTTCTCAGCATCATTACGTAAGAGATCGTTATAAAGAAAATCCTCATCTTATAATACAAAACTGTTTCCAAATCAATGTATCCAATTATTATTATTTTTTTAAAAGGTAAACACTCATTTTAAACTATTAATTATCGCGAAATCATCGATTTTGTAAACAAGTAGTCACGCGGAATAGCATTATCGTAGTTCAATTACTTGCAAGAAGTTGTATTTAACGCAATTAATTCATTAAATTAGCTAATTTCGTTTAAATAATACGTGAAATTTTCATTATTAATAAACTTTCCATTTAATAAGTTATTTAGAGTACAGTAATTAATCTGTTTGAAGTACTTTAAGCAAATTCTTAACATCCTCGACGTCAACTTTATCGAATTTCACGTATAATCAAAGGGGGAAAAACTTTTCACGAATGAAAATATTTAAAAAGTATTAAAGTTCATTCACCGAATTATGAAAATTTTCTCCAAGGATGTATTTATGAAGAGCTTAACTCTAGATATTTTCTCATCCTTGGAGGGTAGGATTTTCTTCTCTTCTCTCTCTTTCAGGCCCTTCTAAAATCTTTAGCTATTCATCTTATCGATGTCTTGCAGCGTATTGCCAACTTATATATTAAGGCTATACAGTATATATATATAAGGCCTTTTATGTGATTCGAAAATTTATTTTTATACTGCAAGAAAATGGTTTCTGTAATGTAGGTATTTTATTTTATCTTTATACTTTCAAAGAGAGTAGAAATCTTTGTGATGGAGATATATATATATATAAATAGGCATTTATATTATTTTATGAGGATATAGTGGAAGTGCATCTAACAAGAAAACCGGTAGGAATAACAAATATTCAAAACATTCTTCAATAAAAATTCATGAGTAATATTCTTATCTATCTAAACAAATTATGAAACTGTTTTCTGTTACGTCTTCGCTAAAAGTACATTTGTAAGATTGGTTATTGACTAACGAAAATAAAAAAATATATAAACAGTAAACTTTTAAATATGTATAAATCTGTAAAAGAATTATAGATGATGATGTAAACATTTTAGTTTAGTAAATTTACATAAGCTCTGAGTCATTGCAATTAATTTGATGGATTTTTATTTACTCGAAGTAATTAGATGACAACAAAGAATATTTTTCCGTAGTAACGTCTCTAAGGGAATTAGGAACACTTTAAAATTTAATTTTTGTATGCAGTTTTATATATATTCCGAACTTTATAATTAATGCATCCTTGTTTAAATAAACTTAAGTTTTAAACAGTGTTATTTTACATAATAATCATCATTAACGTTTGGAAAACACAGATTTTCATGTTGTTCTTCTTTAACTTTCTTTGCAATAACTCTAAAGAAACATCAGACGATTTCTTAGAAGATAGTGAAGGAAAACTAAGGAATTTTTCTTCATTCAGACAAGGAAACATTAATGATTTTTCTCAGTAGCAACTATAAGGATTCGCTAATGTATGTCCATCGTAAGGAATACTTCTTGATTAGTGCTCTAAGGAAACACTAAAGTGCACTTTATATATAAGAGATGCAATAAACTGCAAATGGCATAAATTACGTAAAAAATTCTCGATAGAACATAATTATTTTCGTTAATGTTCTGTTTAAAAATAACCACAGAGTAATTATTCAAAAAAAGGAACAAAGTGTAAATAAAAATCTATCAGATTAAATGCGATAACAACACAAATAAAAATTTCATACTTCATTTATCAATTTTAAATATGTGCCAAACCCAAACAGACACCGAGCCATTCATTATTAATTATAATTACTCAAGATACAAAGTGGTTTTCTAAATTTTTCTTTCTTTTTTTTAACCTCTTCCTTACTCATTAATTCTAAATAATTATATAAATCAATAAAATGGTTGTAATAATTGATCATTGTCATCATCCATTCTGGCCGTGTTCATCAGTCAGTAATCATTTTAACAGCACTGTGGAAATAATTATGTGGAAGATGTAGGTGCTTACTAAGATTAATTTTCTAAGAACACGAAAGTTATATAACTGAAACTGCATAAATATATTATATTTATGCAGTTTCAATTTCAGTTTTCAGAGCTTTATATATAAAAAAATTCATCTTATATTTATATACACTGAAAATAGATAAAAATGTTTCATAAAAATTGCTTCTTGTAAAGCATCACGTCGATCAAAAATCTCATATTCGCGTATTAAATCGTGCTTTTAACCTCTCTGGAAAGATTTTTCTCAAATAATTCAGAAAATTTTGGATTTTTTATAAACAAATATAGTATTTTCTAAGTTTTTTCTTCAGTTTTATAAGGAAAAATGTCATAAAACCTAGATATTCCTTTATAACTAGATGTTAATGTTAGATTAGCAATTTTTCTGGAGATCTTAAAAATAATCATATCAAGTGTATTTATTCTATAAGTATATCAGAAATCTCATAAACGTGGCAAGAAGAAACTTTTATTGATCATGTTTTAATAAAATTTTTCATAAACTAAGTTTAGAAAATTGGTTACATTAAAGTAATATCAAGAAACTGTGATAATTGACTTAATGTAAACACTTTGCTGATCGAATATTAATGCCTTCGTGCATATTAAAGTTTTAACGAGTTCTTATTAATTTTTGAAATTAATATCAGTTTGCAAAATTTATTCTAGTTAATTTTTACTGAGAGAGAGAGAGTGTGTGTGTGTGTCGTTATCAGAGATGATGTATTTTTTATCCGAAATTTGATCTATAAAAAAAATATTTTATAGGTATAACTTATGAGAAACTTCATCCAGGAGATTTAACATCAATATTCAATCCATCACATCCTCAATAAAAAGTATATCCACGAATAATATCCGGAAAATTGTCTGTTTGAAAATATCATTCCAAAAGAGATGACAGAAATGATCCGGGATTAAGGAAAATATGTCAGATACTTATATTTTCTTCACGAAAAATATAAATTTAATTGCAGAAGTTCTAAATTTTTATGATATTTTTTCCCCATCAACTTGACTATCCAGATGAATTGATGTTGACTATAAATTAATGAAATTACGAGCAGAAATAATTATAAAAATGGACTTTAATAGAATTTTTCTATTTTTAGAAAGGATGCATAAGCAAAATTGTCGTTAGAAGAGAAGATTTTCGTCTTTAAATCCTTCCTTGATTAGATTTTGTTATTAGATGTCAATAATGATTATTCAAGAATTTTCAAAGGTGTAACAACACCTGACAAACTAAGGAATAAAGAGATTAGTAGAAAGATGGACATCGAAAGTAATATTGATACAATTATAAATAAAAAAGGTTAAAAAGGCAAGCGTGAGACTTAGTAATAATCTGGTTTAAAAGGTTGAAGGTTGGAGAAAGATAGAGGAGATTGCAAAGTGCATGGATGGGTGATGTTCAACAGGCTATGTGACTGAAGAATCTTAGGAAAGCGGAGGAAAATGGAAAATAAAATGGAAATTAGTTGCAGAAAATCGATATTAATTGGAAAATTCCTCGGAGACGCACTTAAATCGACAAATTTACAAATTTAAGACACTTCAAACTTTTAAATTGTATAAAAAAAAAATAAATTACCATTAAATATCGATACCTTGTTCATTTTGCAACAAACTCCTACTTCGATTTCTCAAAAATATTCTAAATTGCGAAAGCGAAACGGTTTACTGTAAAGTAGTCTTCACTGCACATCGATCAATGTTATGCAAGGAAGCTACCCACGCGTGAGCGACTCTCATTTTTCAACAGCGTATTTTCTTAATCCTGTAAGATTTCGCAGAAGTTTCTGCATAATATGGCTATTTATAACGTGACCAACAAGTCTTTTTGGTCAATAAAAATCAACGTGAGAGTGGTAAAAGAGGTTAAAATCTCATATTTTTTATTTTTTTTTTTAAATTCTCTCGAAAACTTTATAAAATCCGGAAGTAATCATTGAACCAGAGAACAAAATATTTTACGTGATAGAAATAAGCAAAACATATAAAGAAAGTGAAAAAAACAAACTTAGAGAATAAAACTTTAGTGTGTTATTTGCGTTAATTATGAATTTGCACGCAAACCGAGATATATATTCTGCACTTACTTCAGTTCCTAAAAATAACGAGAACTGTTAATCACATAAACATTATTAGAAATGGTTGGTAAGAGAAACAAGATTACTCTAACTAATGGAGAACAGCCCCTACATCAATAATGCATGAAGTACATTAGTTTTATATTTAGAACAACCAGGAACACTTTATTTCGCATCACGTCTTATTATATTATTAAAATATCTATGAATGATGTATTAAAAAATTGATTTCTTCTTTTCATAAATCACTTAATCGATTCCTGCATTAAAAATAAAATAACAGACAAGTGCAAAGTCGACAGAAATTATTATTAACATAAACAATTCGTTATCTAGTTTGAAATTTTAGCAAGTGTAGCATGAATGGCATCGAACGAACTGTGAAGGTTATTCAAAAGTGTTGCAGTATATTTTCTTTTTATTTTTATTTTCTGGAGAATATTTTGTATGATTCTTGTAACTTGTATATGTTCTTTTCAGTGCATGACATCTATCTTTTCAAAACCATGTATTCTTTTGAAAAAACGTCTTTGGAAAATTCACATTCTTTATGCGGATTCGCCTTTCCACTTGGGAACTTTAAAAGCGATTGGACAAACGAAACATTATTTTCCGAAAGAGTCCATCACGTCGACAAAAGAATCTGCTCTCTAGATTTTTAACTTGAACGAATAATATATTTTATAAGTAGATCTTTTCATTGTTAACTCTTTTTTTTTTTTTTTAAATATTCCGTGGAGAAAAGCAAATTTTTTTATTCGCATTCAATATTGTTTCAAACACTCTTTCCATTCATAACAGTTCAAAGTGATTTATAAACTCTACACGCACGTAAAACGTTACTTAATGAAAATAAACATTTATAAAAATTAGAAAATAAAACTTTTTACATTCAAAATTTATCGTAAAAATTACTTTTTAATGCCTATCTTACGAACTCTACTTATTGTACTAACCTAAAGAAATTTCTTTTATGTACTAAAATTCTTAAATATAATTATTTTAATTCCTATTTTCATGAAAATTGTCATTAAAATCTCCATTTCTTTTGCCAGAATAAAATTAATTAATTATAATTTAATTTTTAAAAAGTTTCTCCATCACATTTATCTATGAAAGTTATAAGAGAATGAATTATTAATGTGGACTATATTTTTAACTCTCTAATTATTAATAAAAGATATCTGAGTAAAAAAAAAAATAAAATAAAATTCGGTATAGGAACCAAATTAGGTTAATTTATTATTAAAATTTCATCAACTTTTTTTTTTTTCTCACCGAGAACGATGATGAAAAATTGCTATTGATTATTATTAATTTAATCAATCTTAAGGCCAAAAAAAATTTTTTTTTCTGTTAGATATTAAATATTTCTGAAGATATTAGAAAATAGATATTGTATAATATTATAATCTTAATAAATTCTTTATAAATTTAATAATATTAAAAAAGAAAAAAAAATGGTTTTCGTATAGATGAAAGGTCTGAGGATGCTGGCAAATTTTAAGAATAGTATTTTAACCTGAAGCATATTCTGCTATTATAATCATTACTATATAATATCCATTTTTGTATGTAGGATTTGTCAGAGGAATCAAATATTCAAAATCATTCAGTTTAAGATAAGGTTGAATATAAGGGGACTTGTATGATCGTTGGATAAACTGTAAACAATTTGATAACAGCAAAGAGGCGTCTAGCGTACAGCATATACTCAGTGTGTTAGCATTAAAATATATCCTGTTTAAGCATTATAAAATAATAACTTTCTTCATCACATTTTTTATATTGATAGATATAATATAAATTTTTATAGGAAAGATAGTAATCTTACCAACAGTAAATCTTCCGCTTCTTCGTCGCGGATGCACATATTGGTAGGCATATCGCTTTCCGACTGATCTATGCACCCATATGTTGACAGTTTTCTTAATTACAAAACACTTTTCATCAGAAAAAATTACATTTTTCCACTCAGTCGTTCCCCAATGTTGATGCTGGTAAAAAAATCCAATCCTATGAACCATATTCTAAGTGAAAGAATCTGTTTGGATGCTGCTCGTCTTCCAGATAATTTTCCTTCATGTAATCTGTAAAAAATAAATGTTTATATGAAATCATACAGAAAGATTACAACTTATTATAGAGAAAAACGGCTGCCTCTATAGTGTAATCGCTATGATCGTAATATGCCAATAGATGGAAATAAAGTTTATTGTTTTATATTATAACTTCTCATTATACAGATGCTTCATATAAGGAAATTCAAATGCATAGATTTTAAATAATTGGCCGATATGACTTAAAGACCACTTCGACATGCAGGGCGGAAGTGGGATCATTCCACAGATCTTGCCAAAAACATAACATTTTGGCATCTATAATCCATTTGTAAAATCTAAAATTTATTTTATAAAATCTATCATCTATATTTTTTGTTGCAAAATCTAAATCTCTGCAAGACCTATGGAAAGATCCCATCCTCCCTGCTGCACGACACTTAAGTTATAACAATTGATCTATATTTTATTAAATAACTTCATCCACACATTAAATTTATCTGTTTACAATTATATTTTAGAAAAACTACCTACCGTCTTTTAACACTGTCTATAGAGACAAGTAATGCCAATTCTGTTTTAATGATTCTGGCCGATTTAAAAGGATTTTGTTTGCTAGTCTGCCTCAAATGTTCATCATCTTTGGCTGTTGTGGATCTTGGTCTTCTTGTTGGTTTCGCTGCAGAAACAGATCCCGTTTGTTCGTAACATTTGCAGATATTTGTTACAGTTCGTGTGCTTATTTTAAATATTTTGGCAATTCGGTTGACACTTTTCCCTTCCTCTCTGTGTTGAACAATTAACCTTTCTAACGCTACTGTCGATTGGTTTGGTCATAACTGTCGTTGGTTATTTTATATATAAAAAAAAATTGAGACTCGTAATCCTTTGCACAAATCAAAAGAAAGGCTATTAATTTTCACTTCTCGCTTAGCTGTTCACATCTGTTCGAAGAGCAGACGATAATTTATATCAGCATGCGCAAACGTATACTCGATAGAAATTATCGTCTGCTTTTTTTGACTTGTTTAAAAGAAATTATACCAATTTCTGTAAGGCACTTTTATCTGCCCCTTTTCGCCAGGTAAAAGTGCCTTACGGAAATTGGCATCATTTAAACAAGTCAAAAAAGCAGACGATAATTTCTATCGAGTATACGTTTGCGCATGCTCGATATAAATTATCGTCTGCTCTTCAAACAGATGTGAACAGCTAAGCGAGAAGTGAAAATTATCTAATTATCTAAGCGCAAAGTGAAATTATCTACTTATTTAAAGATTGTTTTAAATATAGACTTTAATTAGAATAATGTAATTGGTTTAATTCAATCGAACATTCGTTTCGTGATTGACGTTAAAATTATTAAAATGCTTCTTCCTGATTGGTCGAAGTGTGGAGCCTTAGGCACTTCCCCATTATACCATAGGCAGCAGTGCAGTAACTTATCTCTTGATTACGCATATAATTATATCGAAACTGTGCACCATTTGTGTTACATTAATAACAAAATAGATTAGTTTATTATTAATGACACAAAATTTCCATACAGAACAGCCAGAAATTATTTTACTGTCAACATATTTGAGCACGTGACGTAAAACTTATCTACCTCCAATGATAAGGTAAAACCTTAATGGAATCGTCCCACACTAAGCGTTTTCGAATAGACGCCTGGAAAAAGCACTCGCATTGGATTGAAGTAGTGTAAAGAAGCCGAACAACTTTGACCTATAGGAAAAACTTTTTGCACTAAACTGTACATTTTTATATATTTAATCAATCTTTTTCGAACTCTATATGGCAGTATATTAACTCTATATGTGTAATACAACCTTTTGAAATTTGTAGTTATAGAATTTGTAAGCAGCTTACATTTTAAATCATTAAATTTTCTGTTCAATTTATACTATATTCTTTATTTTAAAATATATTCTTTATTTTAAATGTAAATTGAAGAGGATTCCCCAATCAAAAATGTTTTTTTGATAAAAGTTTTTGTAAACTACTAATGTATGATAAACTATTAAGGGTTTGTTTTAATTTCATATGACTTATATTGTAGAAACAGAGTTAATATATTGATTTTTATTGTTTTATAAAATTTGAAGATAAAAAAAAGCAGAGTTTAACCCATTGAGTGCCTTTGCCGTGAATACATGGCAAGATAGTGGAACAAAAAACAATAAAAAAATGATATAAATAAAATTCAATCCTAAATTATGCAGTGGAGCTTCCACCGAGCAGATTTTTTGCATTTATTGGGTGAAAATAGATGCCTTCGATGATAGGTCCTAAATTTTCTAATTACCAAAATTCTTTTTAAATTCCGTTCTAAAATTGAAAATGTGAATAGATTGTACTCATAGAATCTGGACAATTTTTAATCGAATATTATCGATTCTGTTTTCTATCCTATTATATTTTAGTGATCTTATTTTGATTTTGGGATGAGAAATTTATTTTTGAAATTTTAACTAAAACGTTAAATTGAAAAATTTTACCGATAATACAAAAATTTTGGTTAATTCTATTAAAATATAGAATATTTTTACTTATTTGGTCATTTATTGCTTTACTTTTAACAGATAATTTAGTAAAATATGAGAAAATCCTAATGTAAACAACCCCAGACAATATATTATACCATATATATTTGAATATAAGCCAACCCCCAGATTTCAGAGTTTGAAAATAGGAAAAAATGTGAAACCCATATATAAGCCTACCCCCCAACTTTAGCACTTAAAATTCAAAACCAATAAATTACATAATCTTTGATTTTTAGTTACCGATATATTAATGCCATTTGCCAAAAAATATAAATATATTTTCTGAAACTTTAAATATATACATATAAAATAAATTTTATAATGCAAACACCAATATATCAATTTAAAAGGTAAAATTTTACTTTACCTGAAGCGATTAAGCGCATTGCACTGCCAATTCTAACCTGTATTTGTATAAGTGCATCATATAGGTGACGCTGTGCTGCCTGATGCACTGCGTCGCCTCGCCTATCTGATGCACTTATATAAATGCAGGTTGGAGTCGGCGGTGCGACACGATCAATCACATCAGGTAAAGTAAAATTTTACTTTACTCCAAAGCGAGATTGATGTCTATGTATCACATTATCATTAAGAAGACATAGCTTCGGAAAATATTAAGTTAACGAATAGTAATAAATTTTTATAATTTACATAAAATTTAGGTAAACCAACTCAGCCAAACTTCCCCTGGCAGACAAAGTCTATATTAAATTTTTCAATGATGTTTCTAAATTCTAAATTTAATTAATTAATTATTAACTCAACAGATGGTGGCACCATAGCTTTAATTCAAAAATAATCGTAGAAAAATTTAATATATACTTTGTCCACCAGGGGAAGTTTGGCTGAGTTGGTTTACGTAATTTGAAATGGTTAATCCCCTTATTAGTGTTGATTAGAGTGTGTTACATAAAAGTATTTCTTTTTATTGTTGTTATTGAATAACTCTTTTCTTTTCTAAAAAAATTTCATATTTAATTATCACAGTAAAAATTCCATTAGAATACGTCTATGTCACATTGCTCCCAAGAGACTGTTCGAAGTTTTGTTTTCTATATAGTTAAGTTGAGTTATTGTATTCAAATCTTTGATCATATTTTTAAAATGAATGGATCATCCTAACTATGATGTCATACACCATTAGGATGACGTGTGTAATGTGATTTCTAGATGTTAAGCTTGCGATCTCAAAGTTTTGATTTTGCTTACAATGAACTTTTTTTGTAGATTACAGTTATTTTTCTGTACAGATTTTAATATTATTTATTTAAAATTGTTATTTTAAATAAATCATTTTAATTTACTTTAGTTAAATATAATAGGCATTTATTGACTACTACCAGCAAATGGATTAAAACATTCTTAATTAATAATAGTGAAAAATAAATCTATTTTTCACCGAAATATGAATCTTAAGATTCTTGATTGATTGTCGAGATTTTTGGCATTGCGTTATATCGTGCAGTGTGGCATCACGTACCTGATTACGGTATATAGACATTGGTTGAAGTCAGTGGTGCGACGCACTCAATCACTTCAGGGTAACATAAAATTTTACTTGCTATTGTATTAAATGAATTGCAAAATTTCCTTCCTGGTCCTCAAGAGACATTTATCAGTAAGTTATGGCTTTGCTTATTACTTTAATTTCTCTAGCCAAAAAAAGTTGATTTTTTTTACCCGTGTATAAGCTGATCCCCCTACTTCAGAAATTTTTTCTGAGAAAAAACCTCGGGTTATACACAAGTATATACGGTAAATAAAATTATATCGTATTGCCTGGGTTTGTTGTTGTTGTTGTAGTCACTTTTATTGTTTTATGGTGGTCACTCATTTCGCGGGAAATTGCAGCCAAGTGTACTTTACTGTGCTTATATGTGATATTGGGTATAGAGTGTCAACAAAATATCTCAAAGTCAATTAGAGTAAAGTAGAAAATGTTATAGCTGTTTATGTAGGATTGTGAATGATTTTCATATATGTCATGCTTTTGGTTATAAATTCAAAAATTTATAAAAAATTAAAATAAAAATTATTGAAATTAAGAAAAAACATATAAACAAACATATTTTATTAAAAAAACTGACAATATTTTAATAAATTTTTGTCAATTTTTGATTAACTAACTAACTAACTAAATTAATTAAAATTTGCATAATACTTTGTTTTTTATCAATAATTTTTAAAATATCTGATTTTCTTGATTCATACCCTATTTTATTCAGAAGACTTGCTGCTATCAGAAAATACCAATTATTTAGTTGGATAGCTAAGATTTGATATATAAAAACTGTTTTTTTTCCGTTCTCATATAATGACCGAAAAATTATGAAAGAAATTAAATTCGAAAAAGTTTGTTACATTGTTACAATCACAATAAAAAATGTAATAAATTGTGAAAATTTCAAAAAAATTCGATGAAAATTAAGTGAGATTTCACAATTTTCATTTTTTTGCTTTTTTGCATATTAATTAGGGTTAATTACAAAAAAGCCATGGCAACCAAGGGGTTAAAATTAAGAATTATTATTACATGTAGTCTGTCTATATTAATATTTAACTGCAATTGTGCAATATTGTAAATAAATTTTATATAAAATTTTAATAAAATCATAGTAAATAAAAGTAAATGCAAATGTGTATATTAATTAATTTCAACAAAATATGCCACATACAGTGATATGAAATGATGTATTACCTTCAATAAAATTAATTATCATTATCTATATATAAAAAAACTGATCTTATTTATTATCTTGTAAAATTTGTATTTTTAATGAACAGTTTCTTCAATATAGTCTAAAAAAATAAAGTATATTTTAATATTTTTTTCTTCTACATAAAAATCAAATACAGTTGAAGCCAGTTATTAGGGAGTCGGATATAAGGCACAAACGCGTCCGGTCACAAGGCAAAAAAACCTGTTTTGTGTGTATTTTTCATCAAATATAGTGGATTTGGATATAATGGAAAATTCAGCTATAAGGGAGATAATCGTTTATTTTTCTGTGCTCTTCCTTGTGATGACCTATTTTTCATCCTGCTTTACCTTGGCTGACCATCAGTGTAATTTATTTATAAATAATAAAACATCATAAAAAGCCAATTTGTTGCTTTTTGTATTAATAACAATTTAAACAAGTTACGAACATTAAACAACAGTTTTGTACTAACCATTATTTGTTTAATGTTCATAAATACTGAAGAGGGCTTGGTAGAGCCGAAAGTGGTATATTTAATAAAAGTTAGTGTTATTTAAAAACGTAGTTTTTTTCCTTTCCCTGCTCGAAGAGCTTGAACTTTACTGTTAAAAAAGGAGCAGTGTAATAATATGACAGATCCGATTTTGTATTAATAATTTAAAAATTAATGAATACAAATTAAATTAAAATTGAAATTTTCCTCTAAAGACAAAATCTGCAGGTGGCACTGTACTCTAAAAATGGCGCCACCTAATAATTTGTTATATAAGTTCGTAGAAGTTTTAGAGGTAAGTTCGTAGAAGTTTTAGAATTATATTCCAGTAACCCAAGAAGAAGAAGAGTTATACTCCATGAGTTATTCTCCTATGAGATTAAATGACAGGATTTCCGCTCATTTATATGAGCGGATAATTATTTCCCATTTTATGTACACCGCAGATACAAGATCCATAATCGGTAATCGAGTAATTACACAACTCAAATAACCGATATTCGGTTAAAACCGAATGTTATACCCTTAGTTGAAACTCTTCAATGTTTACTTTGCCCACCCGATGACCCGCCGATTTGTTGAGCATTCGGATATATGGGACAATTGGTTTATAAGGGACAAAAAGTGTAGGTCTCATCGATTCCCTTATAACCGGCTTCGATGTTTACTCTGTCCACCCAATGATGCACCAATTTGTTGCGCATTCGGATATAAGGGACAAAAAGTGTAGGTCTCATCGATTCCCTTATAACCGGCTTTGACTGTATTTAATAAAATATATTTGTTTATATTAAGTCAAATATTATCTTTTTGTTTTATTTATAATGAAATCTTAAAAACTTTTTGCATGTTTGTTATAGAGTTTTTATGAAATAATAATAATATATTGTTGTTGTTGTTTAACTTAGATTTAAAAAAAAAATCTGTTATTCTTCATTTTCCATGATTTAAATTCGGTTTTTGAAGCAAAATCAGGCCAATTTTTGATATGAATTATTTAAATAGCAGCTTTGCTATTCAATATATCTTATCGCAACTTATTTTCTTTCCGAATGACTTATTCTTTTTCTGCCCATAGCGAAATAACGAAAATGTAGCCAGTTAAAGTAAGACCGGATAAGAGAGAGTTTACTGTACATATATTTCAGTTCTAGTCCAATAAGTGAAATTTTAATATAATTTTTCCGTACAAAAATGTAGCCAGTTAAAGTAAGACCGGATAAGAGAGAGTCTACTGTACATATATTTCAGTTCTAGTCCAATAAGTGAAATTTTAATATAATTTTTCCGTATTTCAAGCACTTATTTTCTTTCCGAATGACTTATTCTTTTTCTGCCCATAGCGAAATAACAAAAATGTAGCCAGTTAAAGTAAGACCGGATAAGAGAGAGTCTACTGTACATATATTTCAGTTCTAGTCCAATAAGTGAAATTTTAATATAATTTTTCCGTTATTTGCCCTGTCGATTTATGAGAGTCGTAATATTATTGTTTTATATACAATGATGATAATTATATTGTTGTTTATATAAAACCATACAATGAACGTATTTAATCATAAAAAAAAATAGTTTAATAAATCGTACTGTAAAAATTATATTCGTTGATGTGCCAACAAAATATTAGCGCTCTTGTAAATGTGCCACGAACTCGAAAATGTTGACAATTAATTGGCCTAGAGATGATCGGAATGTGTTTGAGGATTGTTTAGGAGGAGTGAAAAATAAAGTAATTCAGGATAGAATTAAAAGATAATAAAGTAGAAAATTCTATCACTGAAACCGAAAAAATAAAGTAGTTTTAGATTCCTTATTAAAAATTCCTATCAATTTTATAATAAGGAATTCAGGATAGAATTAAAAGATAATAAAGTAGAAAATTCTATCACTGAAACCGAAAAAAGAGCAATTTTTTTTTGCTTTATCAGCGTAAAGATATGATCAAATCAACGACAGGAGAAAAATGAGATCAAATTCGCATCCGTATGAATTAAAATGTGACGAACAAGTAACTTAACTGTTGTATTGTGTTGTACGAAAGGGGGACTTCAAACAGCCCTAACACCAGTGATCTATTGTGCACCTTTAACGAATCATCCCTTAAGAAGTTCCGGTTTAATCATGAAAGACAGTATCTTCTTCAATGGACAATAAAAAGATATTCCGGTACATGAAAATGCAACCTCAGAAAATCATTACTTAGCCCTGAAAGGGTACAATTCACACAAAACGTGAAGAGGAGTTTCATCTCCTTTCTGATCATCCCTTAAGAAGTTCCGGTTTAATCATGAAAGACAGCATCTTCTTCAATGGACAGTAAAAAGATATTCCGGTACATGAAAATGCAACCTCAGAAAATCATAACTTAGCCCTGAAAGGGTACAATTCACACAAAACGTGAAGAGGAGTTTCATCTCCTTTCTGACATCTACAATTGGTACTGTCAGCAATCTCAGTTAAGTGGAGATGCCTTCTAAGTTAGTGACCTAAAACAATCCTAGCTTGATTTTTATGCAGTTCGAGAAACTGTTTAGTTCTCTGTAAAGAAGGAAGTCTATTCCTGGATTAGTGCCCCAACAATGTTAAGAGAAAGATTTTAAAATAAAAATATGCCTATCCTTGTTTCGATATTTGTAAAAACTTGTATTAGGCATTAATATCTATAATTTGAATGCAGTAAAAATGGCAAACAACCGTTTTTAAATCTTCTGAATAAATCACTTTTAATGTTTATCAGGATTTGGAATATAAGATTATTTAATTTGCCAATAAATCGGCAAATTAGATTTATGAAAATTAATTTATCGAATCCTTTGTGTACGCTATTAAAAGCCAAATCATTACTGAAAACCCGATTATGTTACAAAATTCTTATTTTTCTTATAAAAAAAAAAAATAATATTTTCTTTGCTAATATATAGCCGAATTTTTCAAATAAAGTACTCGGCATTAACAATTTAAAATCTATGCTATCAGCAAAGATAAGGTTGGTCTGCCATTTTTTTTTTTTTTTTGCAACTTATAGATTCGACTCGATAACTTTTATCGCCTTTTATTAAACCAGATATCGCATGTTGACGACGAAAATTTAAAGTTGTATAAAACCCTCCTTTGGCATACAGTTTACAATTGAATGCAAAATTAGTAATTCATTTTGTATCGAATTTATCACTTAGGGAATGATCATCAATGTTTTTGATTCGTTAAAATGTTATAAAATAAAAATTAACAAATAAAAATATAAAAGCTACAAAAATTAACCTATAAGATTTTCTAGGATGCTATAGGAATCTCAGTAAGATCATGTAAAATCCTATTGACTAAACTATAAGAGTTCTATAAGATATTCTAGGAACCTACTGTTTATGTTATAGGAAACTGTAAGATCATCTAAGTTCTGGCTGTTTATGCTATACAGTATTTCTGTAAGATCCTCTAGGATTTTAAATTGTAGGAGCTCTGTAAGACTAGAATGCTTCAGTTTAAGTTAAAAGACTCAAAATAAGATTCTCTAGGATCTTCTAATATCCTACTGTTTAGCTTATAGAAGCCTTTTAAGTTCCTCTAATATTCTACTCTTAAAGAAGCTCTGTAAGATCCTTTAGGAACCTCTAAACACCTTAAGATCCTCTATGATCCTAAAAAATAAGTTGTAGCAGCTTAATTTTTTAGGATCCTAAAGGAGCTTAAAAGGGTTTAGGAATTCATAGTGAATGTCATAGGGATCTTTAATAAGGATCTCCAAGTCTTATAGTTAAACCTATATGAGCATCTCTATAAGATCCTTTAGGATCCAGGAGTCTGTTTAAGTAAGGCCTACTTTAATTAAATTAGTAATTAAGTCTTATTCGGAGCAATATAGTAGCAGCTTAATTTTTTAGGATCCTAAAGGAGCTTAAAAGGGTCTAGGAATTCATAGAGAATGTCATAGGGATCTTTAATAAGGATCTCCAAGTCTTATAGTTAAAGCTATATGAGCATCTCTATAAGATCCTTTAGGATCCAGGAATCTGTTTAAGTAAGGCCTACTTTAATTAAATTAGTAATTAAGTCTTATTCGGAGCAATATAAATTAATGAATGTTTGAATTCTATAATCTGTGATCTTCCGGATGATCATAACGCGTCGGATAGACCCGAATTCGGATTCTCCAAAAAACGCAAAAAATAGTCCGGTCTATAAATTTATTTAGTTAAAGAAATTTTATTTTATAACAAATTTATAGATTTTTGATCGAAAGCGCGTAATCGTTTCAGTCGACAGTTTGAAATAACGTTATATCGATATTATAATCAATCAAAATCACAATTATCACTAATAATATTTTTCGGCATCATTCGAATCATTAAATTTTTGATTAATGAAACTAAACTATCATTTAAACTTCATCAAAATTCCGTGGTGGAAAATAGATAAGTTTAGTTGAGTGGAAATTCGCTAGAATGCTTAGTTAATTGATATCATCATCTCCTTTCTGAAGGATCCAGTCCGAAGGAAAAAAATGGGATTCACTTTCAAGAAAAATCAAATACAATTCTTTCTAATTATAAGCCAAAAAAAATGCAGTTAAGCAGATACCCGGATGGCCTGGCAACATTTTTATTTGGCTTGGATAATCAAGTTATAAAATTATAAATGAAAGAATCCATTAAAGATGATGTGCAAATCTAGCGTGGAATTAAACTCACCTGTTTCTTCCATTTCATTCTGCGATTCTGGTACCAGGTCTTGACTTGAAGTTGAGTCAGACCTAGGGCCCGGGCTAATTCGGCTCTATCTGGTGTTGAAAGATATTTCTGGCAATCGAATCTTCGCTCTAAGCCCATTAATTGCAATTCTGTAAATACGGTGCGATTCCTTCGCACTTTTCTTGTAGCCGAATTTAATTTTTCTGTTTTCTGTTGGCTTTCTTGAGGTTCCGGTAAAGAAGAAGCTTGAGGTACGAAAGCTTGAACTGTAGTAGGATTCCAAGCTACTCCCACCTGAGGAATTACTTGAGGAGGAGATGCATTAGTCGCGGACAACAGAGGATAAGATAGTTCGGGAAGTGCTAAAAAAGAAAACAAAAAAAAATTCTAAACATCAAAGCGATACATGTAAAATAATGTTAGATAAGAAAAATCTTAGAGAAAATAAAAGTATCGTTGGTGTTTCGTAGTGGAAAAAAGATACAGAGAATATGATCTTTAAAATGCAGCAACATCAAATTGATTGAGAAGAATCGTTTACATGTTGTCCATTAGAAAAGCAAATATTGTGATGACGATCGATTCTCCATGCAAATGGCCGCGGTGTTGATATAAACAGAAAAATATGATTCCGATCTTGTCACACATGATTAGTAATATATTACAGTCAACGAAAAATATTCAAATATTTTAATGTTTATAGAAAATAAACAGAACGTCGCAATTCACATTCAAATTTTATAATATGCGAATTTGAAACGAAAATTAAAATAAAAATTGTTATTATGAATATTTTTTCTGAGTTAAACCGATAGGGGGTTTGATTAAAATGCGAAATACGCACAACTTAGAAAGCTTGAACGTTATTGGTTAAAAAACAAAACAACTAATAGCTCCACTGCAATTAGCTAAAAATTTGAAATTTGAAAAACTGCAAGATCATTGGCTAAATATTTAAAATTTTTAAATTAGCTAATGTATTAGTTAATTAAAATTACAAATTTACAAAATTATCTAAAAATTGTCTTCGCGTAAACATCTTAAAAGTATTACACTTATATAAAATAAAGAGACATTATTAATTCGATTATCTATTTTCACTAAGCGTTTTTATCAACTGTTTGTATCCCCCTTCGAATATTTACTTTTGAACTAATTGTTTTCGTTAATGATAAAAGGAAAACGATTCCTTTATTTAAAAAAGAGGGATAAAAATACTCATCAAAATCCAATAAAAGGATCAAAGCGAAAATTAGCAAATGAGAACGTTGATGACATAGATAATTAATTACCCTTATCTTTGTTAATTCCTGATTGTTCCGATAGATGGAGATACTCATTAAGTAGCGAAAAATGAAGATAAACAAGATGACTTTTTTCCCTCTTTCTTAAAATTTAACGAGAAAATTGATAATTGTTGTAAATTACTAATGCGTATATTAATTATCGTTAATTAATAATCTTCTTTTTTTTTGTAGACATATGTTCGTTAAGATATCGCGAAAATCGACACGGATATAAGATGGTGCGCCGTGGCGATCACCTTGAAGATTAGCGGTTTGTGGGTGACAACTCGTACGTCTTTGTCACTAGAAATGTCATAAAAGAATTTCTTTTCGGGTTTTCTTCTTCTACAGATAAAATTTTCCATAATGGCTACCAACGCTAGTTGTCCTCACCACCATTAAACTACTGCAAGTCTGTCTAAAAACCGTGGATTCGGACGTTTCGCTGCATCGGCAAAGATTCCTTTCGGTTTTAGTAATAATAAAATTCTAATTATTACCTCAGTTTGGCGAACTTATTAATAATTCTAGAACGATTAAAGATTTCTGTGCTTAAATTCGAATATTTTCCCGTTGAAGTAATTAATTTAATACACGTCTATGAAATGTAGACGGCTCCATCGCTAGCTTTCTTTCTGATAAGTGATCTCAAATTATGCGATTTTTCTTGTTTTGGCTCCCATTTATCACAAATTTTCGTGTTAGGCCACAATTTCAAACAAACATTCTTCAAACGATACGTGACTGCAATGTAAATTTGCTTAAACTAAATTATCAGTTTTACATTCTGTAATAGTTATAAAAGTTTTTATAACTTTGCAAAGTGGGAGAAAAAGTAATATTTACTACAGATATCCAGTAAACCATTCAAGTTAACTCTAATTTGAATGGTTTACTTGATATCTGTAGTAAATATTTCTTTTTCTCCCACTTTGCAAAGTTATAAAAACTTTTATAACTATTACAGAATGTAAAACTGATAATTTAGTTTAAGCAAATTTACATTGCAGCCACGTATCGGCCTTCGAAAGAGCTGCGATTCACAAATTTTCATCTTAACGAGTCTTAAAATTATCTCGGACATCTTGAAGACATCTTTACTATAGTTTTTATTGGCAATAGTTTTAAAACATATTAACCGTGAAATATTATTAGCTTTTTATCTATAAGAAAACGAAGTTTTTCTTCGTTTGCTACAGAAATTTTCGGACTTTTCGGAAAATTTATATGGCCTATATGCCGACTAATCATGAAATATTATTAGCTTTTTATCTATAAGAAAACGAAGCTTTTTTCTTTTGCTACAGAAATTTTCGGACTTTTCGGAAAATTTATATGGCCTATATGCCGACTAATCAAAAGAACATGTATATACAAAAGCTTTGCAATTAACTTTTTATGTTGCAATTTAACAATAGTCCTGCAAACATTGTACCGTATGCTATAGTCAACCTTCACGCTACACTTCTTGACACACTGAAGTGTTTTACTCAAAAACTTTCAAAATATCTGTGAAATTGCTAAACATGGCTAGTTTTAAAGGGCAACAAATCTCGTCTTTAAAGTATTGGAGTAATATTAAGATGGATACTGAAATATTGCTAAGTATACAAAAACACGGCACGTTAACTAGGCTTCAATGTGCTCAACAGACCATTAAGTAATCGTTGTTAGCGCTGTTCATTCATCCAGGATGTTTGCATACAAATGGCATCAATAATGACATCGAAATTTTCACAACTTGAATATGCGGTCTGTTACAGTCTAACGAGCTAAGATATAGTTATGAATGCACCTAACAACATTTAGCTTTTAAAATATATTTATAGGCCTTGAAAATTTGCACATTTTTGTGTGAATGTTTTTCATAACGTTTAAAATATCTAATGAATTTCTATAATAAAAAAATTAATAATGGATGGGACGAAACTTCTTCCTCTCAGGTAAACTGATGTTCTTTGGCATAGAGATTATAAGTATACAGATCCAACTAGGATATCATTTCTTTCCCTTCTCTCCCAACAGTACAGTAACGATTGGAGAGAGAAACAGGAATCAATTGTTCAGAAACCGATCTTCGATGTAATGATCTATGAAAATGTTCCCCGACGTCGTTCCCACTCTTAAAGTTCTACTACTTCCATTCTTTTTCAATTTAGTACTTTCTCGCTTCTATCGCCATAATTGCAATAAAATTACAAATGTCCGAAGTTCCTAAACGTCTTCTCTCTTAATATCCCTGACGGAATTTCGGAAATATTAAATTTAAAACGATTCGTCCAAGTGTAAGACTTCTTATACCTGGACGAATCGTTTAAAATTACTACGATTCTCATAGTCTTTTGGCCTTTTTTAAAGTCTAATTCTTTAATGGGAGTTGCTATTTAACCAACAAATTCAATGGATGCAGTAGAGGATATTTAATCATTTTTTTAATTTTATATACGGCTTTTTTCATAGGAGATTCTTTGATCTTGATAATGACTTTCGTCACGGACCTTCTGTGACGAAACTTGACTTTTACTACGACTTCCAAAAATTGTAACTTTTTCGAAAAAATTGATTCTTAGTTCTTTGAATAATAAACTATTTCTTGTTTTAATTTTCTTCAGAAATATTTTATTTAAATCTTAACGATAAATAACATTCTTTGACAGGTGTAAACTTTCACTATATGCAAATAGAATCTCCATTTTTAAAGAAACTTCAAGCGTGATCGCTAGAAAGTAGGCCTATGTAAAGTTTGCAAGGCCTAAAGCGGAAATATGTTACAAAGCCAAATATAAGATTATTTGCACTCACATTTAAAATATTTTTCCAAACATAAGTGAGAAAAGGAATGATTTATCAACTTAAAATCCCATGAAAATTGTGTAAAAATAATGGCGGCGTCGTTCACATCTTGCACAAAGGGAAAATAAGAAAAACCAGCATTACATTTACTGACAGTTTAATTGTAATTACAGGCCTTAATGTCTTAATTAAGTTCTTTGTGAAAATGAATGAAAGGAAATGTATAGCGCCAATAGAAAAGCTATCGTACAGACTGGTTGCTAAAAAATGGTTACAGTGAAAACTCCACTTTTTTATCAAGATAGTTACTAAAAAAGATTAGATATCGTTTTTGTGTTAATTGTAAGATTACTTCCGGATATATCTTTTATAAGGAAAAGCTGTATTTAAGTTTTAAAGCTCTCCGACGTCGCTCACTGAAAACCTTTTGTAAACATCACTAAATTTTCCGGAAACAGTAGTTTATCGTTTTCGCAACTTTCTTTACAGGTAATAAAGTGGATAATATGAAATTTAACCGTTTAATATTATACTAGAAAGAGTTCACGCGTTGGCGCGCTTGAATTTACTAATAAAACTACCGGAAAACGTTGGTAACTCTAAAGATGTCAGAATAAATGTTTAGGCCTAAGATTAAAACGGTGTAAAAAAGTTGTTATTAGGGATTTTATCCGCTTACCTGAGTGCCAAGTTGGTGAACAGTTGAGGCAACAGAGAGGTAGTGCATTGGCGCAAACACTTTTCTCCAGAGGATTTCTGGAAGCGAAGAGAAACGCTTGTTCGCAAGGCCTGGAATCCCACAGATTAGCAGGTATTTTATCCACCTCTATAGATGCCGAAGTGGCACTAGTGTCCGGTAATATATCTCTGATGAGAAAGGAAGTGCGCCGTCCACTGCACAGTTTGTCCGGAGTATGAATTGCATCAGATGAAGCCAACATGATGGGAGTCACGGCTAACAGACCACCGACTAAGCGCAAAGTATCTTACGAAAGAGTCTTTAAGAGAGAAGAAGAAAAAAGCAAACGCCAAATATATGTCGCACATTTACTATCAGCAGTAAATGGGAACTCCGTGGGTCTAATCAGGCATACAGGAGCTGATACCCCCTTATGGATCGTGTTGTTGGAAAAATCAATAGTCATAAGTCGGGACAAGAGGCCTTAATAACGATTAAGATTCCGATTCGGGGTAGAAAGTGAAGTGGCGAGTCGACAGCATTAAGAGCAGTTATCAACAGTTTTTGATGCCAGGGTCCGTTATTGATTAACTATCAATTCTTCATCAATGAGAATGGAGGAGAGAGCGAAGAAAAGAAAGTGGGGAGGAAAAAAAAGACATCGTCATAAACGCGTTCGACTCGGCCCGTCTCATTATGTTACTTGAATGGAATAATGTGCATTTCTGTAGTTCTTTAAAGAAAACTTCTCTTTTAAAACGGTTGGCGATCGCGTCGGAGGTTTTTGTGCTTCGGACGCCTTGTTAATGAACGTCATCATCAGGATACTGAAAGGAGCCGATGTAATGAACCGCCACCTTTCATCAACACCCATCTAGCTTGTTAAATGGCGGTGATGCTGATAAGACAGGTTGGGCGATTTTTTTTCTCTTATCCTCTTTGTTTGCTCGGTTTTGCGGTCGACGAGAAGAAAGAAGACACTCTCTCCTACCACAGAAAAAATCAAAAGAAGCGATAAACTAGATTGAGTTGCGTAATTGAAAGTTTGTTTTTAGTCAAACTTTGTTGGTCAAACCGCAAATTACCTCCTTTCTGGACATTTAATTGGATCCGCGCTTCTCCCAAATTTGTCCCTAAGGTCAAAGTTTCGCCGAAGTATTGGGACAATCCTGAAATTTTTTGATCCTGACATTTTTTTTTCCTTGAAACATGGAAGGATTACGGTCCTCTCCACCCGTAAACTTTCTCTAGAAAGTTCGAAAACATTTTAAAAATAAATATTTCGACATAAATTCTATATTCTCGTAAAGAAACTTTTCAAATTTGTTTACAAACTTTTGCAAAAATTTTAGATTCGATAGTTTATTCTCGTATATTTAATATAAGTAAACTTATTATAACATTTTATAAAATTTCTTTCGTGATTAAAATTTTATTAAAAAATTTTTAATCAAACGAATATATTAATTTACGATTAATTAATTTTTTTTTTTTTTTTTAAATTTGCAGACGACCAATATATTAATTTACGATTAATTAATTTTTTTTTTTTTTGTAAATTTGCAGACGACCATCGTCGTCTGTTTCCTAGTTTCCAAGGACACCGATGTCAACAAACATGGTAAGAAGGTATTTAGCACATCTGATGTTACTAAATATTCAATTTTAAAATATTTTAGCCTACTTATTATTATAGACTCAGGTTTCGCATCAGGATTTAAGTTCGAGTTTCAGCTCAAAAAAAGAGAGAAATTCAGCTCAGGCTTTTGCTACCAACTTCAATTCCACCGAAGGAAAGAGTAGACCTCCAGCTTTCTCTACTAGTTTTAGCCCTTCCAAAGAAAATGATTCGGCTCAAGCTTTTTCCGCTAGCTTCAAGCCTTCCAAAGAAAATGAATCGGCTCAAGCTTTCTCTAATAGTTTCAATTCTAGTAAAAGAAAGGAATCGACTCAGGATGTCGATCACGAGAGTCAAGCGCTTCGTCCCATACTGATCCTTCCTGAAATAGGAGAACCTCATCCTTGTCCTTTTTTCCGTTCTTCCGATCAAATAATTAAGGTCGAACCATTACCGAAGCCGAAAAAAGTAAAAGTAACACTTTGTTACCATAATAGCATCTTAATCCGCCTGATAATAAAAGATTTAAATTTCAGACACCTATTCCGGCTCCTGTACCCGTACCCGTACCCGTACCTGTACCTGTACCCAGGTAAACTTTACGTAAACATTGTAATCAGAATTTAATATTAAAATAATTAATACTTTTTTATAAATTTCAAAATACAAGAGATGACTCAGAGGTAGGTACAAAGTCTTTTTTCTAATTTATAATCACAATAACTTACTAATACTCTCTTATCACACACAAGTTTGTTCCCCTCTCACAAGTATGAACTGACAACAAAATTCTTAATCAGCTTTATTTACTTTACTTCATTACTAATAAATTTGTTTGCTTTATTCGCTATAATTTATTTATAAGTAGCCTTTCGAAGTATTCTTGTACAAGGCTCGAAAAGCTACTAAAATTTTGTAACATTTCATTCTTCGTATGGTTGATCTCGTCGTTCCTTTATCTATCTTATTATAGGCAATAAATCTTAATTATGCCATTAAAATCTTTATTACATCTTAAATAAAGCTTATATAGCAGCATAAATACCCAAAATTCTTATCAAGTATATACAGTATACAGCGTAAGTTACACAAACCATGTGTAAGCTTATGCTCGAACTTAACAAGGTAATTGTTAAAATTATCTTGGTAAATTATTATAAACCTCTTGATAACTTTAATAGTTAGTAAGATACAATTGTAAGTTGCAAAGATAACTTTAACTTAAACAGTTATCAAAATGCTTTAATAACAACCGGTAAGTTGCCAATATTTTATGTAATTATCTTGATAACTTTTGAACTTTATATTAAAGTTACTACCAAGGTAAGAACTGTCAAAATTACCTTAGTAAGTTACATTTGCTTATTTTAATACATTTCAAATAGACCTATAACATTTATTAATTTTCTATTGTATTATTTTCACATATATTTTTATCGTAACTAGAAAACAAATCATTTTTTTGTCATTATCGTTCTAAATTTTGCACCTTTTTAAAAAAAAATATATATATATAGCTTACCTGGTTAGATTTTGTCAGAATACCGAATATATTTTTATATATATATATATATATATAGCTTACCTGGTTAGATTTTGTCAGAATACCGAATATATTTTTATATTTATCTACTTTAAATACCCTAACTTTTTTAGCGTTTAATCTAGTCTATATTAAGGATTTATTCGCTTGTGACTGCTCTTTTCAGTCAGATGATAGCAGTTTCATTGTACTTTGCGCTTAAACTATTGCATTAATAAGCAATACGATACTTTCATCGAGTAGAATATCGCTTCTCAACAATTATCTACTATACAGCTTTATCTTTAGCGAATATTTTATTAATTAACGTAATTAACTTTATTTTAGGATTTCAGTCAAGTTCATGAACTCTTAGATTCTTGGTTAGACGATTTATGCCATGCAGTTGTTTGGCAAACCATTACAATCCGGATAATACCTTTTAGTACCCTTTTAGAATGGGAAGACGTTATTTCATAAAAAATCCTGATAATAAAGAAATTGGTTTATTTTTTATATTTAATAATTACGAATAATCATCACAAATTAATTTTTTTTATTATACTTTAAATATAGAATATAAGAAATGAATTTTATACTTACAAGTTATGAACGAATTCAAAATAAGTCTGACGCGAAGTTGTCTTTCAAAATAATCGATAGAGCTTCTTGTGATAGATCATTATGCAATTACCAGTCACCTTAGCAACACATTAATAATTATTATATAAGACAATGATCATTTAATTGTTGCTAAGGAGACGGTTTTATTATGTAATGAGGAGCTTTTTAACACGATAAATGCGGTATTGATTATTATTAATTATAGACCCCAGATCTGAAAATACTCCATATATAATAATTAAATATATTTAAATATTGAATTATGCAGAAAGATGTATATAATATGTATTTTCACATTATGAGTTCATTGTATCAATAGTTAAAAAAATTTCAGTTTTATAGTTTACTGTATGAAATATATACAGGTAGGCCTCGATTAGTGCGAATAATTGGTTCCACGA